>CAMXCT020006767.1:227500-252148 GCA_947184155.2 Cladocopium goreaui | reverse complement strand
AACTACTACTAACTACTACTAACTACTACTAACTACTACTAACTACTACTAACTACTACTAACTACTACTAACTACTACTAACTACTACTAACTACTACTAACTACTACTAACTACTACTAACTACAACTAACTACAACTAACTACAACTAACTAACTAACTACTACTAACTACTACTAACTACTACTAACTACTACTAACTACTACTAACTACTACTACGACCTACTACCTACGACCTACTACCTACGACCTACTACCTACTACCTACTACCTACTACCTACTACCTACTACCTACTACCTACTACCTACTACCTACTACCTACTACCTACTACCTACTACCTACTACCTACTACCTACTACCTACTACCTACTACCTACTACCGACTACCGACTACCGACTACCGACTACCGACTACCGACTACCGACTACCGACTACCGACTACCGACTACCGACTACCGACTACCTACTACCTACTACCTACTACCTACTACCTACTACCTACTACCTACTACCTACTACCTACTACCTACTACCTACTACTACTACTACTACCTACTACCACTACTACTACCTACTACCTACTACCTACTACCTACTACCTACTACTACTACTACCACTACCTACTACCTACTACCTACTACCTACTACCTACTACCTACTACCTACTACCTACTACCTACTACCTACTACCTACTACCTACTACCTACTACCTACTACCTACTACCTACTACCTACTACCTACTACCTACTACCTACTCCCTACTCCCTACTACCTACTCCCTACTCCCTACTACCTACTACCTACTACCTACTACCTACTACCTACTACCTACTACCTACTACCTACTACCTACTACCTACTACCTACTACGTACTACTACTACTACTACCTACTACCTACTACCTACTACCTACTACCTACTACTACTACTACTACTACTACTACTACTACCTACTACCTACTACCTACTACCTACTACCTACTACCTACTACCTACTACCTACTACCTACTACCTACTACCTACTACCTACTACCTACTACCTACTACCTACTACCTACTACCTACTACCTACTACCTACTACCTACTACCTACTACCTACTACCTACTACCTACTACCTACTACCTACTACCTACTACCTACTACCTACTACCTACTACCTACTACCTACTACCTACTACCTACTACCTACTACCTACTACCTACTACCTACTACCTACTACATACTACCTACTACCTACTACCTACTACCTACTACATACTACCTACTACATACTACATACTACATACTACATACTACATACTACATACTACATACTACATACTACATACTACATACTACATACTACATACTACATACTACATACTACATACTACATACTACATACTACATACTACATACTACATACTACATACTACATACTACATACTACCTACTACCTACTACTACTACTACCACTACCACTACTACTACTACTACTACTACTACTACTACTACATACTACTACTCCTCCTCCTACTACTACTACTACCACTACTACCACTACTACTACATACTACCTACTACTACTACTACTACTACTACATACTACCTACTACTACTACTACATACTACCTACTACATACTACCTACTACTACTACTACTACTACTACTATCAGTACTAGTACTAGTACTAGTACTACGACGACGACGACTACGACGACGACTACGACTACGACGACTACGACTACGACTACGACGACTACGACGACTACAACGACTACGACGACTATACGACTATACGACTATACGACTATACGACTATATACGACTATATACGACTATATACGACTATATACGACTATATACGACTATATACGACTATATACGACTATATACGACCATATACGACTATATACGACTATATACGACTATATACGACTATATACGACTATATATACGACTATATACGACTATATACGACTATACGACTATACGACTATACGACTCGACGGCGACTACTACTACTACTCCTCCTCCTACTACTACTACTACGACGACGACTACGACGACGACCACGACCACGACCACGACGACCACGACGACCACGACGACCACGACGACCACGACGACCACGACGACCACGACGACCACGACGACCACGACGACCACGACCACGACGACCACGACGACCACGACGACCACGACGACGACACGACGACCACGACGACCACGACGACCACGACGACCACGACGACCACGACGACGACGACCAACCACGACCACGACCACGACCACTACGACCACGACCACGACTACGACTACGACTACGACTACGACTACGGCTACGACTACGACTACGACGACTACTTCTACTACACGACATCCACGACGACTTCACCTACTACTTCCACTAGTACTTTGCTTCCACTATAGATACTACTTCGGCTACTTCGACTACTTCTACCTGCACTACTACTTCTACTACTACTTCTACTACTACTTTGGCTACATCTACTTCTGCTTCTCCTCCTCCTACTTCTACTTCTATTTCACTTCTACTTCTACTTTTTCTTCCGCTTCTACTTCTACTACTCCTACTAATACTACTACTGCGCCTTCTTCTACTACCACGACTACGACGACGACTATACTACTCCTCCTCCTCCTGCTGCCGCTACTGCTACTGCTACCTGCTACTGCTACTACTACCAAAACCACCACGGCTACCTACTACTGCTGCTGCTGCTGCTACTACTAGGAACACTCCTAGTGCTACGAGTACTACTAGTACTACTAACACTACTAATTCTAGTACCGCTACTACTACCACGACGACAACTATTACTACGACGACTGCTGCTACTAACTGCTCCGCCTACTCCTCTGCTGCTACTGCTGCTACTACTGCTCCGGGAGAGATGGAGGAAATAGATTAAGCCTCTTTAACACCCACGGTCCTCAAAACCATCCTTGGAAAAGTTGCACACACCAAGGCACCGTTATCGAGCAAGTGAAACAAGGTCGCGCTGTCCACGACATCCTTGGAGACACGTGTCAGCAGAATCTTACAAATTGAAAAACGAGGAAACATCATGTCCAGTATGTCCAGCAGAAAGCTGGGCCAAACTCATGGGCCTTCATACTCTCCCCGCATGCTTCTCTTTTGGGCGAATAGGCTTGCACCTAAGCCAAGACTCGACATCCAATGTATGGAAGTAGGCCGCCACAGTTGGATTGGCCAGAACACTCGACAACTTGTCTTCCGTGACCATGCCGTCCGAAGTGTTATCAATGGCTTTGAATATGTCCTGCAATTTGCGCACATAAGACGCCTTCTTCTTCAACCTGTCAAAAACCAAATTTTCCGCGTCGTTGTGAGCAGCATCGAGGGTGTCTTTCAAAAAAATTGCAGAAATTACACGTATCACTGCGAAGACAATGACTGTCACGTACACGAGGTAAAACAACCTCGGTCACCCACGAATGTGGCGCAAGCATGTCTTGACAGCACCCCCAAAATTGTGCTTGAGCCAAAATAGAACTTACTTTGGCCAGAGCCATCGCCTGGCAAACTTGAGATCTAAATTCATTTCAAGGAATGGAGGATTCCTTGTCGGGCCCTTGTGCAGGAGAGATCGAAGGAAGTACAGAGGTAAAATGCCTCTTGTGAAACGTCCAAACGCATGTCGACTGCAAGCTCGCACAAAGTGTGGTCCGCGGTCTCGTTCTGCGGCATTTTGCCTTTAAATTCTGGCACAAATGGCTCTTCTGACATGCGCAAGTGCATTTCGACTGCGGAGGCTCGCAAAAAGTGTGGGTCCCAGTCTTGGGATCGGTCCTCCTCCTCAACATCATCATGCTCCTCCTCCTCCTCCTCCTCCTCCTCCTCAGCATCTTCATTCTCAACATTATCATCGTCCTCCCCCTTGACATCATCATCCTCCGCCTCATCTTCCCCAACATCAACCTCCTCCACCTCATCTTCTGCAACATTATCAGCCTTGCCACCATCCCCCTCAACATTTTCATCCTCAACATCATCATCTTCCCCCTTCTCAACATCATTACCCTCCACCTTAGCATCCTCTACTTCATCTTCTACATTCTCATCCTCCTCAACATCATCATCCTCAACATCATCATCCTCAACATCATCATCACCATCATCATCGTCATCATCGTCATCATCATCATCGTCATCATCACCATCATCACCATCATCATCATCATCATCCATCTCATCATTCTCAATATCATCATCCGGCAATACCCCAAAAATTGACCTGGTGGGGTTGGGGCTTCAGATTCTGTAGACACATTTCTGGAAAACACCAAAACGGCCTCTACAAAACCAAAAACAGAGCATTTGAACAGGAAACTGCCAGGCCTACAAAATCCAAACACCCAACCCCACTTTTGTTGGGACCTGGGGCACCCCACGCTTCTACAAAATCCAAATCATGGAAATCCACCTGAAAACTTGGTTCAAACACACCCTCAAAAGCCATCCCAGAAACAATTGGATTTTGTAGAGAAACTTTTGTTTGGTGTCAAAAAACCAAAAATAACTGGTGGATCTTGTAGAAATCCGGTTTCTGATTTTTTTGTCGTGGCTTCAACTTTTCTGCCCCTTCGTTGTCGCCTCTGTTTCTGGTCTTGTCTCTTGAAATTTTCACCACGCCCGTGCAATCTGAGAGATTGCTTGGGCATAGTGACCAAAACTTTATCTCAGACTATGAAAAATGCCAACATCAACAACATGATGAAAGCCTATGAAAAAGCAATGCAAACATCAATGCAAACAAGACTGTTAGAGACTGCGCAGGGAACTCGGCCTGCTATTTTCTTGCCCGGCCGGCCGGCCAGTCTGTGTTGATTCCAGCCGGCCGGCCGGCTAGGCGTGTGTATGAGCTACGTCCGGCCGGCCGGCCGGCTGGACTCAGTTTAGGTTTTGGCCGGCCGGCCGGCCGGCCGCCTGGATACCTTTGCACTGGCGTAGTTTTTGGCTGGCCGGCCGGCCG
The DNA here is from genome assembly GCA_947184155.2 of Cladocopium goreaui. Classification (NCBI taxonomy): domain Eukaryota; class Dinophyceae; order Suessiales; family Symbiodiniaceae; genus Cladocopium; species Cladocopium goreaui. The sequence continues at coordinate 247,134 of CAMXCT020006767.1, read as the reverse complement.
GCCGGCTGGCTGCTTGGCTAGTTGGCTGGCTGGCACGCTGGCTCGGCTGGTGGGCCTAGCTACTTGGTTCCGGATTTTAGTTAAAGTAAGCGCCAAATAGAATGTTAAGGACATGTTAAATTCTGTAAGCTTTAAGAAATCTCAAATGAAATATGCGATAGTATGACCGCATAAATGTTATGATAGCATATATGTTAGATAGAATGTTGAAAATGGTAGACAGGGTAGGTGATAAAACTGGAATATGTGTTAGAGGAAATATGTTAGTGTTAGATAATGTTGGATAGAATGTTAGATTGAAGGTCGGAATTTATTTGGCAGCTAGAATGTAAAAACATTCTTCCCCAGACAGTGTGTCTACACTGAGGGATTCTGACGGTAGATGCGAAGGTTGGTGCTTGATCAGGGTGGTCACTCTCTTCTGCGGCCTGTTACCTGTAATATTTCGTATAAAGCGTCGCGTATAAAATCTTGACATGCGTTTCGACTGCGCAGGCTCGCGCAAAGTGTGTGTCCGCCTTCTGGGCATTTTTCATGTAAATTTCCGTATGACGGCTCTTGTGAAATCTTGACATGCGTTTCGATTCAGCAGCCTTGCACAAAGTGTGGTCCGCGGGTTTGGTCTTTGATTTCATTCGTTTCAGATATTTCATTAATTGCAGTCATTTCATTCATTTCATTCATGCCATTCATTTCGTTCATTTCGTTCATTTCATTACTTTTATTCGCTTCATTCGTTTCATTCATTTCGTGCATTTCAGTCATTTCATTCATTTCCTTCATTTCATTCAATTCAGTCATGCAATTCGTTTCATTCGTTTCATTCCTTTCATTCGTCTCAATCATTTCATTCATTTCATTTAATGCATTTCATTCTTTTCCTTCATTTCAATCAATTCATTCATGTCATTCACGTCATTCATTTCATGGATGCCATTCGTTTCATTCGTTTTATTCATGAGTTTCACTTCCTTCGTTTCAGTCATTTCATTCACTTCGTTAATGTCATTCATTTTTTCCATGTCATTCGTTTCATTCGCTTCAGTCATTTCATGTGTTTCATTCGTTTCAATCATTTCATTCATTTCATACGTTTCATTTTTCTTCATTTCAATCATTTCGTTCCTTTCGTTCATTTCATTCATTTCATTCATGTCATTCGTTTCATTCGTTTCATTCATTTCATTCGTTTCATTCGTCTGGGTTATTTCATTCATTTCGTTCATGTCAATCATTTCATTCATGTCATTCGTTTTTTCTTCGCTTCAGTCATTTCATTCGTTTCATTCATTTGATTTCTTTCTTTCTTTTCATTCATTTCATTTATTTCATTTTTTTGCGTTTCATTCGTTTCATTCATTTCATGCGTTTCATTCCTTTCATTCATGTCGTTGATTTCGTTCAATTCAATCATTTCATTCGTGTCATTTGGTTCATTCGCTGCATTCATTTCATGTCATGTCATGTCAGTTCATTCCACTTCATGTCATTTGATACATTTCATCCATTTCGTTCATTTTATTCATTTCAACCGTTGAATTCATGTCATTCATTTCATTTCATTTGGTTTCATTTCATTTCAGCCATTTCAGTCATGCCAGTCACTTCGGTCATTTCAATCATTTCAATCATTTCATTCATTTCATTCATTTCGTTCATGCCATTCATTTCGTTCATTTCATTGCTTTTATCCACTTCATTCGTTTCATGAATTTCATTCATTTCAATCATTTTTTCCGCTTCATTCATTTCATTTCATTAATTTTGTTCGGTTCATTCGTTTCATTAATTTCACTCATTTCATGCGTTTCATTCATTTCATTCATTTCGTTCATTTCGTTCATTCATTCGTTTCAGTCCTTTCATTCGTTTCATTTGTTTCATTTGTTACATTCGTTTCATTGTTTTCATTCGCTTCATTTATTTCATTCATTTCATCCGTCATCCGTTTCATTCATTTCATGAATTTGTTTCACTCCATTCATTTCACTCATTTCGTTGTCTCATTCATTTCATTCATTTGTTTCATTGCATTCGTTTCATTCATTTCATTCGTTTCATTCCTTTCATTTAGTTCACTGATTTCCGTCATTTCCTTCATGTCATTCGTCTCATTTCTTTCATTCCGTTCATTTGTTTCATTCATGTCGCTCATTTTAGTCATTTCATGTCTTTCATTTCTTTCATTCACTTAATCATGTCGTTCATTTCATTCATTTCATTCGTTTCATTCATTTCATTCATTTGTTTCATTTCATTCGTTTCATTCGTTTCATGCACTTCATACATTTCATTCACCTCATTCGTTTCATTCCTTTCAATCGTTTCATTCCTTTCATTCATGTCATTCATTTCATTCATGTCATTCATGTCATTCGCATCATTCATTGCATTCATTTCGTTCATTTCAGTCGCTTCATTCGTTTCATCCATCTCAATCATTTCATTCATTTCGTTCATTTCAATCATTTATTTCATTCATTTGATTCATTTCATTATTTCATGGCTTTTATTCGCTTCATTTGCTTCATCCATTTCATTCATTTGAATGATTTTTTTCGCTTCATGCATTTCACTTCATTCATTTTATTTGTTTCATTCGTTTCATTCCTCTCACTCATTTCATGCGCTTCATGAATTTCATTCATTTCGTTCATTTCGTTCATTTCATTAAATTCATTCGTTTCATGCGTTCCATCTATTTCATTCATTTCATTCATTTCATTCATTTCATTCATTTCATTCATTTCATTCATTTCATCATTCATTTCATTCATTTCATTAATTTGTTTCACTCCATTCATTTCACTCATTTCATTGTCTCATTCATTTCATTCATTTGTTTCATTTCATTGGTTTCATTCAATTCATTCGCTTCATTCATTTCATTCAAATCCTTCATGTCATTCGTTTCATTCGTTTCATTTCGTTCATGTGTTTCATTCCATTCATTGCAGTCATTTGATTCCTTTCATTCATTTCATCATTTCGTTCATTTCATGGATTTCATTCGTTTTATTCATTCCATTCATTTGGTTCATTTCATTTGTTTCATTCTTTTCATGCATTTCATTCATGTCATTCATGTCATTTGTTTCATTCCCTTCATTTGTTTCATTCATCTCGCTCAGTTCAGTCATTTCATTCCTTCATTCATTTCATTCATGTCATTCATGTCATTCGTTTCATTCATTTCATTCATTTGTTTCATTTCTACGGTTCATTCGTTTCATCCGTTTCATGCATTTCATTCATTTCATTCACATCATTCGTTTCATTCCCTTCATTTGTTTCATTCATTTCACTCATTTCAGTCATTTCAATCCTTTCGTTAATTTCATTCATTTCGTTTATTTCATATGTCTTTCAATTTTATTTGCTTCGTTCGCTTCATTCGTTTCATTCATTTCACTTCTTCATTGGTTTCAGTCATTTCATTCGTTTCATTCATTTCATGCATTTCATTCCTTTCATTCATTTCAGTCATTTCATTCATTTCAGTCATTTCATTCATTTCAGTGATTTCATTCATTTCATTCATTTCAGGCCTTTCAATCATTTCATTCCTTTCGTTCTTTTCAGTTATTTCATTCCTTTCATTCATTTCATTAATGTCATTTCTTTCATGTCGTTCATTTCTTTCATGTCATTCATTTCATTCATGTCATGTGTTTCATTCGTCTCATTCATTTGAGGCATCTCAGTTTTTTTCATTCATTTCAGTCGTCTCATTTTCATTTCATTCAGTTCACTCATTTCAATCATTGAAATCATTTCATTCCTTTGGTTCATTTAAGTCATTACATTCATTTCATTTGTTTCTTTTTTTTCATTCCTTTCATTTGTTTCATTCGTTTCATGTGTTTTATTCAGTTCATTTGCTTCCTTCATTTCATTTATTTCATTCCTTTCATTCATTTCATTCGTTTCAATCTCTTCAGCTATTTCATTCCTTGCGTTCCTTTCATTCATTTCATTCATTTCATGTATTTGGCTCATTTCTTTCAATTCATTCAATTCAGTCATTTCAATCATTTCATTCCTTTCGTTCATTTCGTTCATTCCATTGATTTCTTTTGTCGCGTTCGCATGCGTTCGCTTCATTCGTTTCATTCATGTCATTCGCTTCATTCGTTTGGTTCTTTTCGTGTGTTTCATTCGTTTCATTCGTTTCATTCCTTTCATTCATTTTCAATCCTTTCATTCGTTTCAGTCATTTCATTCCTTTCAATCATGTCATTCCTTTTCTTCATTTCATTCATTTCATTTCTTGGTTTCGTTTCATTCGTTAGATTCGTTTCATTTGTTTCATTCGTTTCATTCATTTCATTTAATGAACTTCTTTCATTCGTTTTCATTCGTTTTCATTCGTTTCAGTCATTTCATTTGTTTCATTCACTGCATTTATGTCAGTCGTTTCTTTCATTGCATTCATTCATTTCATTCGCCGGGCTTGGTTTTTGGCCCGCCGGCCGGCCGGCCGACCGGCTGGCTGCCACGCTGGCTGGCTGGCTGGCTGGCTGGCTGTCGCTTGGCTTCAGCTGGCGCCACGGTGGCTAGCTGGTTCTTGGTTTGTGGCGTCCGGCCACCGGCCAGCTAAGGCTGGGGCTTGGTTTTGCGGCCGGCCGGCCAGCTGGGGCTTGGTTTGTGGCTGGCCGGCCGGCCAGCTGGGGCTTGGTTTGTGGCCGGCCGGCTGGCTGGCTGGGTGTGAAATAGCGGGCCGCACTAAGCTCGCAATCTATTTTTAGATCTGCAATGATGTGCATGCTTAAGTTTTTACATGGTCAAGAATAAGTATCAAAAAATGTGTTTAAGTTATTTGTGTAAAGTTTTTTGAAAATGGCACCGGAACTTTTTTCGATTTACCCACCATAAACATGACATTTCTCATTTTCTCGTTGTGGTCTTCCCGTTGTGGCTCCACCGCGTTGCAGAACCCGATCTTTCCATTGCCCCCGGCTGGTAAATGTTTTGATTTTTTCAATAATAAAAAAAAATAGTATTTTATAAAGGTTCAAATACCGATATGAATTTCAAAGTTCCAATACCACAGAAAATGATTGAAAACGTATGATTGCAAGTTCCCTCGTCGGCCTGGTTCTAAGAAATAGTAAAATCAGTTTTTGTTTTATATCTTTTTTTCATTTTGAAAGTTCATGTTTTTTCATTTTTTTCTGCTTTTTTCTTCTTCTTTTTTTTGGACATCATTTTGAAAACTGCTTGGTATGCCACCTGGTATTTTAAAAACTGGTACTTTGGAACTTTCTTATTTTCAAAACTGGTACTCTTGGCTGCCTTTGTTTTTCAAAAGTCTCAGGTTTGTGAAATAGCTCCTTTTGAAAAACAAAAGCAGCCAAGAGTACCAGTTTTGAAAATAAGAAAGTTCCAAAGTACCAGTTTTTGAAATACCAGGTGGCATACCAAGCAGTTTTCAAAATGATGTCCAAAAAAAAGAAGAAGAAAAACAATTAAAAAAATATGAACTTTCAAAATGGAAAAAAAATGAACTTTTAAAATCTAGAATTTGAAAATCTAAAAACAAAAAGAATAAGTCTAAAAAACAAACGATGTCTGATTTTTCAAAATTGCCAAAAAAAATCAAAGAGAAGAGAATCGAACAGAGTGAACGAAATTTAATTTCTTAGGCTTTGGAACACTCTCTCCAGCAATTTGAAAATTTTGGCCATGCCAAGCAAGAACCCCAACCTGTCACAGCCAGAGACAGCCTCAAAAGCCCCAAGGAAGCCCAGCAAGGCCCATTTTTTCCACTGGGGATCACAAACTCCAATCACAAGCCAAAAAAAGCAGAAATGAAAATGAATTCAAAATGAAGGCAGGAAAAAAAGCAGATTTCCAAATGAACTTTAAAAATGAAAAAATAATTTTAAAAAAAAACTAGTTTTAAGATGCTTTAGAACCAGGCCGCGGTGGAACTTGCAAACGTATGAACATAAATGTCAACTATTTATGAAACCAACTGAAACCATATGAACTGAAATAAAATCATAGATCAGCCAACTTCTCTACAAAACCAAAAACATCTCACAAAATCGAAAACATGGCCTTAATGTCCTGAAAACCCAGAACACTACAAAATAAAAAACATCGCTTAAGGTGGCCTCTAAAATGATCCCAAAAAATGTCCCTCCAAAATCAAAAACCTGCTTGCAAATGATTCAAGATACCCAGCCATCTCCCACAAAATTAAAGGACCGGATAACCCCACAAGTCAACTTCTTCCAATAATCAGAAAAAGTGGTTGAAGCGGCACGGAGAAAGAAGAAAGGACAAAGGAGATGGCAGACGGTCAATCATTTTAAAACTTGTATGTGAAGAGCTGTGTGTGTGTGTGACAAAGTTGTGCGTGAAAGAGCTGTGTGTGAAAGGTTGTGAGTGAAAGAGCTGTGTGTGAAAAGATTGTGAGTGAAAGAGTTGCGTGTGAAAGATTGTCTGTGACAAAGTTGTGTGTGAAAGTGTTGCGTGTGAAAAAATTGTTTGTGACAAAGCTGTGTGTGAAAGATTGTGTGTGTGTGACAAAGTTGTGTGTGAAAAATCATCTGTGACAAAGTTGTAAACAGTTGTGTGTGAAAGAGTTGTGTGTGACAAAGTTGTCTGTGACAAAGCTGTGTATGTGTGAGAGAGTTCTGTGTGACAAAGTTGTGTGTGTGTGTGACAAAGTTGTGCGTGACAAAGATGATGTGTGGGAGAGAAGTGGCATGTGAGAGAGATGTGTGTGAAAGATTGTGTGTGACAAAAATGTGGGTGACAAAGTTGTGTGACAAAGTTGTCAGTGACAAAGTTGTGTGCGTGACAAAATTGTATGTGTGACAAACTTGTGTGTGTGTGTGACAAAGTTATGTGTGACACAGTTGTGGGTGACAAAGTTGTGTGTGAGAGAGATGTGTGTGAAAAAGTTGTGTGCGAAAGAGTTGTGTTTGACAAAGTTGTGTGCGATATTGTGCAATAAAGCTGCATGTGAAAGAGAGATGTGAAAGATTGCGCGTGACAAAGTTGTGTGTGTGACAAAGTCGTATTTGAGAGAGATGAACTCACTTGCAGCATGGATGTCACCAAGTGCCACGCCTGCCACCGCAAACGAAGGTCGATGCCGCCAGGCGCCATGCCTGCCATGCAAAACGAAGGTGGATGTCGCCAAGTGCCACAGCCACGCAAAGTGCCGCGGCGTCACGGGCGACTAACGGCGCCCAAGCGCGCCACCAGAGCCAGCCCAGTGCCACAAGTGCCACACCTGCCACGCAAAAAGAAGGTGGACGTCGCTAAGTGCCACGCCTGCCACGTGAAACGAAGGTGGATGTCGCCAAGTGCCAGGCCTGCCACGCAAAGTGCCACGGCGTCACGAGGGACTAACGGCGCCCAAGCGCACAATCAGAGCCAGCCCAGTGCCACAAGTGCCACACCTGCCACGCAAAACGAAGGTTGATGTGAGCAAGTGCCTCTATGTCGATAGGTGGTGTATGACAAAGTTGTGTGTGAAAGATAGTGTCACAAAGTCGTGTTTGTGAAACATGGTGTGTGGAAAGATGGTGTGTGAAAGATGGTGTGTGACAATGCTGTGTGTGTGAAAGATGATGTGTGACCAAGCTGTGTGTGAAAGATGGTGTGTGTGTGTGTGACAGAGCTGTGTGTGAAAGATAGTGTGTGTGTGTGTGACAAAGTTGTGTGTGACAAAGTTGTGTGTGGAAAGATGGTGTGTGTGACAAAGTTGTGTGAAAAATGGTGTGTGACAAAGTTGTGTGTGAAAGATGGTGTGTGACGAAGTTGCGTGTGAAAGATAGTGTGTGACAAATTTGTGTGTGTGAAAGATGGTGTGTGACAAAGCTGTGTGTGGAAAGATGGTGTGTGACAAAGTTGTGTGTGTGTGAAAAAGTTGTGTGACAAAGTTGAGTGTGAAAGATGGCGTGTGACAAAGTCGTGTGTGAAAGATGGTGTGTGACAAAGTTGTGTGTGTGTGTGAATGGTGGTGTGTGTGGCAAAGTTGTGCGTGAACAAAGGTGTGTGTGTGCGTGTGTGAAAGAGAGTGTGTGATGGTGGAGGCGGCGGGGCCGGGAGGCGGAGCGGGATACAGAATCAAAAACAAGAGCCCCACACAAAGATGTGGGAAAAATGCTTTGTGCCAAACGTTGACGCGTTAGATTTTGTCGGGGAATTTTTTGGAGGTATGTCCTGCACCTCATCACCCCCAACATCATCATCATCAACATCATCGCCGCCTGCAAAATTATCATCCACATCATCACCCTCACCATCACAGCCATCATCCTCAACATTATTTTGCATTATCCTCCCACTTCCCCACACTGTTTGGGGTCTCTTGCTGGGATACTTTTCGAAATACTTGTGCACAGGTCTGTGGATTCCTGAGAGGATCCCTGCACGCAGATCCTGCGAGCTCCTCTAAATTACACCGGCAAGAAACACCAAAACAGCGCGGGGGGTAGGAAGTCAATGTACCAAATACAAGCAACAGTAGCTGTGAAACAGTAACGGATCAGGTTAGACATTCTCGTAACTGCAGCAGCAACTTGTTTTGGCACAAGAGGCAACGCTATCTCGACTCATCAGGACCCCATACCAGAACCTCATACCCGGACATCCAAGAGAATTTCAAGAGATCGTTAAGCAAGGACCTTCTATACATAGAGGATCTTAGAAGACCTTCACACAGGAACCTCCTATGAACATCCCAGAAGAACTCTCATACAATACTATCACCAATGCGGAGCATCTTCAAGGTCTTAATGCAAGGACCTCTTGAGGAGGATCCCAACAGGATCTTCACAAGATCTTCTCACAAGGACCGGACCTGCACGAGATCACGCAAGGACACCTAAAGTATTTTCACCAGGACCTCTTCGAGATCTTCTCACAAGGAGCTGCACAAAATCATGCTAGAGCCTCTCTGACAGCATTTCACTAGAATCCCGCAAGATCTTGTGACAAGGACGGCAGAAAGGTGATGTGCAGGACCCACAAATCCAAAAGCCCAAAGGCAAGCACAAGCACCCAGGATGAAGCCCAATGCAAGGGGGAGGATGACGGTCGGAAGACCACTGGTGTGACAATGTGCAGGACAGCCAACACCCCACCAGTTGGTTGGGGAACCATGAACAACCATACCAAACACTCTGGGGAGCCAACCCATTCAACACTCCAGACTTGAGAAGGAAAGTTGTTTGACCGATCAGTCTTAGCGTGGCCAGTTTATCAACCAGGGGAACAGATTCATAGCACATCAATTCAAGGGACATCGTTGAAGCGGAAACCTGCAGCCAAGGAGCACAAAGGCATGGCTAACTTTCTCCAACACTGGGCGGGCGTTTGTTGGCCAGTTCCTGAGTTGTTACTACTGGTGCAAACGGATCATGTTTCCATTCTTTTGCAGCCTATCTGCAAGACACAAACATCAGAGAAAAAATATGTCGAAATTTTAGGTAAAATCAAAATTTGGTATGCCTCCGAGGCTCCCAGCAAAGGTCACCTGCGAAAGGCTGCTGAAGTTGAGCCCTTTAGGGATGTACTTGGCACACACGCACACACACACACTAGACAAGAAAGGATCATTATAGTGATCCGGCAGGAACTGAGTCCTGAAACGTGCAACTAGGTTAGTTACTTAAACAAGAATGAGTACATATGTATATATATATATATAGGACTACGGTGGCCACCAGCTGCGACTTAAATGCGCCCAGGTGCACCACCGAAGTCCTGCGGGTACGTTTACACGGGTCCCGGGGGGGTGTCTTCATTGGTCACCGACCCCCCCGGGACCCCGGTGACCCCCCGCGTTAGAATATTATATATTATATGAAGTTTTACGTCTATACAGACGTGCCATACACACACACACCCTGCCTTTGGCAGGGTGGTGCCAAGGAAGATGAGGTGAAAATGAGGATGAGGGGGGAATGAAGGTGAGATGAGCATGAAAATGAAATGAAAGATTGCTTAACCAGAACGCGAAGAGGGGAACGCAAAAGAAGGAAAGAGAGAACACACACCAACACACCTGGCCCGAAGCGGGCAAACCCTGAAAGGGCAAGGAAAGAGAAAAGCGGAGGGTCGAAGGACACGGAACAAGACCAGCAGAGGGGGGGGAAGACGGAAGCGCCTGAACCAACCTGACACAGCGAAAACCTACACAAACCTCAGCACGCGACGGACCCGACCTACCTGGGGAGGGAAGAACGCATGAAATAGGGGACCAATGGGGGACTAGTTGGTGAAAGAAAGAAAACAAGGTTAAAAGGACTCAGCCCAAAAATTCCTAAGAGAACGTGGTCAGGTCGCGCCCGAAGGCATTTCACAGCTGTACGAATTCCAACGAATTAGATGCACAATATTTTTTACCTCACCAGAAAACCATCAAAAGGGAAGAATACCACACCTAAGGCCATGTACCTGCCTGATCTCTGTGTCGTGTAGTAATGCACATGTCACTTCAGTCACTGAAGCTGCAGCGAAAAAAGAAGTTTCTGGCAGTTCGGTACAGCTGCACAGTCGGAGAACTGCATTCCACAAGGTTTCGCAAGGGACCGCAGGATCAGCGGGAATCTCACGGGAATCTCGAAAAATGGCTGAAAAACCGAAAGGCCGACTGTTTCACTTTACGTAAACGAATTACCAGATTAAAATGTGTGAATTCAGAAGTCAGGACAGTCATCATTCACCCTAAACAGGGTTGCCTCCAATGGCTCCATGGCACCATGTCGGAGCCACCATGGAAATCACACTAGACAAGAAAGGATCATTATAGTGATCCGGCAGGAACTGAGTCCTGAAATGTGCAATTAGATTAGTTACTTAAACAAGAATGAATACATATGTATGTATGTATATATATATATAGGACTACGGTGGCCACCAGCTGCGACTTAAATGCGCCCAGGTGCACCACCGAAGTCCTGCGGGTACGTTTACACGGGTCCCGGGGGGGTGTCTTCATTGGTCACCGACCCTGCCGGGACCCCGGTGACCCCCCGCGTTAGAATATTATATATTGTATGAAGTTTTACGTCTATACAGACGTGCCATACACACACACATCATGTTAGCATGGTAGCTGCTAGGCTTGCCTATCAGCAGTGGAACCAAATCATATTTTTGCGCGTGGGTCCTTCAACATTGCGACATTAAATGCCGTAGAGACTAGAAATATGATGAAGTATGTTATATGCATACATAATCTTAGTATAATGCTATTCATCCTGTACTCAAGCTGAAGCACCACTTCGTAAGTAGTTGCTTGTAATCATTGCCCCAAATCCTCTCTCCACAGCACCTCGTAGAGTGTGTACATAGCCCGATATGCAGTTCCATAGCGGTTCCAGACCCACACACGATCTTCAAACAAGTTCGATGGGTCTTCAATGAAGCTTCGCAATAGATTCCCCATGATCAACGTGCCCATTGACATGAAGACGAAGAGCAACACCATTGACCAGCCAAGGGATGGTAGAAAGCATTGACAGGCCTGTGTGTTGAGGGCACGCGCTGCACTGACCACTCGGCAAAGAAAGAATACGCAATGCGAAATCAAGCAACTCATGAATTTCGATAGATTCTGAGTCTCCAAATGTCTCCCTATGTTTCCAATACTGGAAATATATAAGTTTGAAGACTAGGTCCCAGTTTCTGGAAGGCACCTGGTTCAGCTCCTCTGAACTAGCTACATGATGCTACATGCGATTTTTAAGCTTTCCATTGGCTTCCCATCTAGTCTGGCCACCTTTACCAGCAAGTTCAGGCCGCGAAACAAGCGGAAAGTCCGAACCATACCTTGGCCGAACATGAACATAACCTTCTGGAAACCAGGAAAGTGTCCCCTGCAACTTATTGATGAATCTGTGTGCTTTAGCGGTTCAAATGCCACTTATAGAAAGCTCGGCATGCAGCCTGACATGTCCAGCCCAGCTTCATGAACTGGAAAATGAAGGGTAACCTTGATGTTTCTACATGTCCTTTCAACCACCTTTTTCCCGAGAGCGTCTGAGCGCAGGGTTCTTCCAATAGTGGGGGTCTGTCAAGCATCTTCTCATCTTCACTTCTTCTCATCTTCACATCTTCTCATCTTCACACCTGCTCATATTCACATCCTCTCATCCTCACATCCTCACATCTTCACATCCTCACATCTTCACATCTTCTCATCTTCACATCCTCACATCTTCACACCCTCACATCTTCTCATCTTCTCATCTTCCCATCCTCACATCTGCTCATCTTCACATCTTCACATTCTCTCTTGCCCTGTTGCTCTCTTGCCCTCTTGCCCTCTTGCTATCTCCTTCTTTTCTATTTCTCTCTTGAAGTGCCAACGAGACGGCACGAAACGCAACCCTTTCGCAAGAAATGAAATTCGATCGCCAAAAACTGCGGTAAAATTGCGATTTCAAGGCGTCCAATCGCAACCCTTTCGCACGAAATGAGGTTCGATCGCCAAAAACTGCCATAAAATTGCGATTTCGAGGCGTCGAATCGCAACCAATTTCGCACGAAATGAGGTTCGGTCGCCAAAAACTGAAGTAAAATTGTCATTTCCCGGGTTCCCATGCAACCCTTTCGAACGAAATGAGGTTCGATCGCCAAAAACTGAAGTAAAATTGCGATTTCTGGCGTCCAATCGCAACCTTTTCGCACGAAATGAGGGTCGATCGGCAAAAACTGCAGTAAAATTGCAATTTCGAGGCGTCCAATCGCAACCCTTTCGCACGAAATGAGGTTCGATCACCAAAAACTGAGGTAAAATTGCGATTCCTCTTGTCCAATCGGAACCCTTCGCACAAAATGAGGTTCGATCGCCAAAAACTGAAGTGAAATTGCGATTTCACGGGTCCGGTCTCTGTGCGTAAAAATGTTTGTGTGTAAAAGCGTCTGTGTGTAAAAGTGTTTGTGTGTAAAAGCGTCTGTGTGTAAAAGCTTCTGTGTGTAAAAGCGTCTGTGTAAAAGCTTCTGTGTGTACAGTCTCTGCGTGTGAATGTGTTTGTGTAAACGTGTCTGTGTGTAAAAGCGTCTGAGTCTGTGTGTAAAAGTGTCTGCGTGTAAAAGCGTCTTTGTGTAAAAGTCTCCGGGTGTGAATGTGTGTGTGTGTGTGTAAAAGCGTCTGCTGGTAAAACCGTCTGTGTGTAAAAGTGTCTGCGTGTAAAAGTGTCTGTGCGTAAAAGCTTCTGTGTGTAAAAGTCTCTGTGTGTAAAAGTGTCTGCGTGTAAAAGCGTAAAAACGTCTGTGCGTAAAAGCTTCTGTGTGTAAAAGTCTCTGTGTAAAAGCGTCTGTGTGTAAAAGCGTCTGTGTGTAAAAGTCTCTGCGTGTGAAAGTGTTTCTGTAAAAGCGTCTGTGTGTAAAAGCGCCTGTGTGTAAGAGTGTCTGTGTGTAAAAGCGTCTGTGTGTAAAAGTCCGTGTGAAGGTGTTTGTGTAAAAGCTTCTGTGTGTAAAAGTCTCTGTGTGTAAAAGTGTCTGTGTGTAAAAGTGTCTGTGTGTAAAAGTCTCTGCGTGTGAAGGTGTTTGTGTAAAAGCATCTGTCTGTAAAAGGGTCTGCGTGTAAAAGCTTCTGCGTGTAAAATTCTGTGTATGTAAAAGCTTCTGTGTGTAAAAGCCTCTCTGTGTGCGCAAGCTTCTGTGTAAAAGCCTCTTTGTGTAAAACGTCTGTGTGTAAAAGCGTCTGTGTGTAAAAGTCTCTGTGTGCAAACGCGTCTGTTTGTAAAAAGTTCTGTGTGTGAAAAACTGTACGAAATTTACGATGCAAACTATGGTCTTGTGTTTGTGATATATTGTCTTGATACTATTCTTCTCGTCTGCCTTTAATACATCTTTAATATATTGTCTTGTAATATAGTGTCTCCATACTAACAACAGAAGACTCTGCTCCTCCACGCTCTCGGGCCATCCGTCGTCTAGTTTTTAAGTTTGCTGAGCTGTTTTGCTGCATGTTTGGCTAGGTTCAGACTCAAAGCCACCCCAACACTGCCAAATGATAGAATGAGAAACGGATAGCTCGCAAGCATTTCACTGCACGGAACAAGCGCATCATGACAATGTTCTGCGGATCCGTGCTGCCACCTGTAGTGACTGGCACCTAGGTCATCACACGCCCCGATCCCTCAACATCCTCAACCTAACAAATGAATCGAAATAATAGGATCTCTGCTTGTGGGTGCTGGGTAGCGCCTCTAGCCAAGAGCCTCCCACTCTTTCTTGTGAATGTGGGCACCGCTTGCCAATGGTAGCAATGAGCCAAGTTAGCATCCAACACAAATGTCAGCTCCTGGTTCACGGTTTGTCGAGCTACAATAATCCAAATGTCGGCAAGGCCCACCAGGACCTGAGAAACCCAAACAGGAAGGAACAAAAACGGCTGCAGCACAAGCATGGCACCCACGGGAGGATTTCTTAACGTAAAGACACGGAGAAGTGTTTCTCTCAAAGGCCACACGGTGCCCTTCACCCATTACTACTTGGTAGGATTCGGTGTGCTCAAGAAAAAAGTGTTTGCTGTTTGCCAATTGTCAGGCAACTACATTTGTTTTCTCAACAACGTCACGATACCTCAGCCACTTGCCAGACCGCTGCGTTATAGCTGCCAAGCGACCAGAACTGTGTCAAACCAGTTGGCAGCATCAAAGAAAAAGTTGCGGCCTGGTGTCAACAACATGGCATGGGCAACATCAAAGCTGATCACTGTCTCAAATTGATCTGTCTTCAAAGGTCTTCAAATGCACAGGAAAGCACTCCATCTGGAATGTGGTCGTACACAGGCAAGCAGTTACAGTACTGAATGACACTGGAGGCATGGGTGCACGACGTATTGGGCATGCGACCATCACGCATTCAGTCCATATGTCTCTATTCCGTTGTTTCATGGATAAACAACTGATATCATTCATATCATCTGTCCGGTTGAACCAGTTGGCACACAAGGATCTCATAACATTGTTTTGCCAGCGGCAGCGACGAAATTACTTAAATCCGGGCGCCGGCCACGGTGCTCCCCGTGAGGGCCTTCGGTCGATGCCGCCGACCCACGTCTGAACTAGCCCGACCAACCAAAGTCGCCATAATTTACGGTGTTTCGTGTGTGTGTGCGCGTGTGAAGTCACAAAAACATCGTTTTTTACGGTGTTTCGTAGCCTCGGCCGATCCCAATTTTTTGTTGGCGAAAGTAAAAAACTGTGGTTTTTACGTGGTTTTTGGTTCCGCGGAGGGGTCCGGGAAGGAAAAATTGGCATCTTGGAGGTCTTTCAACAGAGATGGTCTCACATATCGCCAACATAGCCTCAACATAGGCCACAGGTTGGGCCAACATGGGGCCAACATAGGGTCAACACAGGGCCAACATGGGCCAAGATAGGGCCAAGATAGGCCAACATAGGGGCCAACATAGGCCAAACATGGGCCCAAGGGCCCAACATAGCCCCCAAGACTGCCCGATGGGCCATCATAGCCACACCATCGTTCAAGATGGCCCAACATAGCTGCAACCTGGCCTGCAGATGGGCCCAACATAGCCTCACGACGGCCCAACCTTGCTGCGCCAACAAAAACCTCCGCCGCGCACAAAAACAACCAACGACAACAACAACAAAAAAAAAACACCACCAACAACAACAAAAAAAACAGCAACAACAGCAACAACAAGAACAACAAGAAGGACAAGGACAAGGACAAGGACAAGGACAACGACACCAACACCACCACCACCACCACCACCACCGACGACGACGACGACCACCACAGCAACAACAACAAAACAACAACAACAAAACAACAACAACAACAACAACCACGACGACGACGACGACGACAACGACAACGGCAACGGCAACGGCAACGGCAACGACAAGGACAACGACAACGACAACGACAACCACAACGACAACAACAACAACAACAACAACAACAACAACAACAACAACAACAACAATCCCCAACCACCCATTGCTCGACTGTCTGGCCTTTTCCTTCTTACCTTTTTTTTGGTTTACCGCTCCTGGAGACCACCTATGATTCCACAAACCATCCTGAACCTAGCGGAGTTGACTGGTCAAGTGAACCCAAACTGTCACATAACACTAAAGTAAATTTCATCACTGTAAACCCACAGTGAACTGATTGTATGATATGATTCTGACATGATGCTTTGCTTAACATATTTGGCACGGTGTGACTGAACAAACGGGAACAAACGATCTAGTAGAGATATATGCTGTGACGGGATAGTTGCTACAGACGGGAGTACTAGTCACACGTTGCCCCAACTACATTTCAACATGTATATGTGCTGCATGTCTGGCGTGTCTTTATGGAACATGTTTGCAACCGCTTGCAGATTGTCTGATTTCAAAAGAATACGTTAGCCCAAGGTGGGCCCAACCTGGCCCAACATGGGCCCAAGGCCGGCCCTTCAATCCGGGATGGTCTAAGACTCTAAGATATCCCAACATAGCTTCAACATGAGCGCAACATGCTCCCTACACTGACTTCAGGCCGTTTCTCTGCCGGCACTTATCAAATCTGCTGAATATTGAGCAGCCGACCCTCTGCCAAAATCCTAAAGAGCAACTCGACCAGGAAAACGTACACAAAGGCAGTGTCCACGCCTGGGAGGGGAGTTCAGGAGCTCAACATGACATTCCAGGTCAGAACGTTCACAATGGTACATGATTGGTACATGTCACGACAATGTCCCCACGCATATATATATATATATATAGCGCTAGATGAGGCTAGACTGCTAGACCGGCAACTTTCGTTTGAATGGCTGGAGTAACCAAAGTCATCTGTAAGCGCCGCCAATTCAGACCCACCCTCTGTGCCTTGAAAGGTGGGCTCTACTTCTTCCAAAACCCATGCCGAGCCGTCTCCCAGGCCCAATTGCAAACCCACTGCTCGGCCCTCCATCTCCAATTCCAACATCATCACAAGAGAGTTCCTGGCTCAGAGGCTCAGAAGTAGCACTTTTCAATGTTACGAGGCATGCTAAGCAGGGAATTGAATAGCTGCTTGCGGCGCTTGGATTTCAGTTTCTTTTGCATCGCGCTGGAAAGTTGTTTCTCCGCAAATCTGTGTGGCTACAAGTACCCGCTCAAGTATAACTGATTACCGACGATTCGGTTTCCTCCTAATTGCCACTTTGCAATGAAACGTGTGAGGAAATGCATTTGCACTGAGGGCATTGTGTGGGCCGATGGGAGAACAAAACGTGTGGTTCCTGGTACACAAGGCTGCCATGCCAAGGTGCGAAAGGACCAGAAAGCCAGCCACAAGATCGATGTACCGCCTGGTTTTGCTCACAATGGTCTCAAGTCCAAGTATGCTTTGCGAAGGCATGGAAACCAGCGTGCGAGTTGTTGCGACCTCCTCGGGGACCTTTGTCAGGCCAGGCACAACCGCGTCGCATATTGACTCTTGCCCGCTGGATGCAACAACTCTGCAACAAACACACTCGAGGGGGTTAAGGCCCATATGACAATATATCTTAGAAATGTTAAACCACTTCCATCAAAGCATGGGAGTCCAGCGCCCGCAGGCAAATTGCATCATGCCATCTCTTTTTCCCCACCTGCCAGGTGAGGGTTGTTAGATTTTATCAGAGTTGTTCTCCTCCTCTTCCTCCTCGGCTAGCTCTCCTCCTCCTCCTCCTTCTCCTCCTTCTCCTCCTCGCCTCCTCCTCCTCCTCCAGTTTCTCCTCGACCATGTCTGCATCAACTTCCACCTCCACTTCCGCCTTGCCAACTCTTCGCCAAACTCTTCGCCAACGTCCGAGTTCAGTGTGCACCGCTGGACCTCAACCTGGGACCTTCCCAGCTCAGTGGGCACCGCTGGACCTCAACCTGGGACCTTCCCAGCTCAGTGGGCACCGCTGGACCTCAACCTGGGACCTGCCCAGCTCAGTGTGCACAGCTGGACCTCAACCTGGGACCTTCCCAGCTCAGTGTGCACTGCTGGACTGGGACCTGCCCAGCTCAGTGTGCACCGCTGGACCTCAACGGCCGAGAAGATATGCCAGATAAAGTGCCAGAATGTTTGCCAAATAGAATGCCAGAAGATTTGCCAGATAATATGCCAGAAGATATGCCAGATAGAATGCCAGAAGGTATGCCAGATAAAGTGCCAGAATGTTTGCCAGATAGAATGCCAGAAGATTTGCCAGAAGATATGCCAGAAGATATGCCAAATAGAATGCCAGATAGAATGCCAGAAGATATGCCAGAACATATGCCAGAAGATATGCCAGGTAGAATGCCAGAAGATATGCCAGAAGATATGCCAGATAATAGAATGCCAGATAGAATGCCAGAAGATATGCCAGAACATATGCCAGAAGATATGCCAGGTAGAATGCCAGAAGGTATGCCAGATAGAATGCCAGAAGATATGCCAGATAGAATGCCAGAAGGTATGCCAGATAGAATGCCAGATAAAATGTCAGATAGAATGCCAGAAGATTTGCCAGTAACAAAATGTATAAATGTCATGGTGGGGGTCACACGAAGTAAAGTAATTTCCCTTCATAGGCGAAAACACTCTAGATGATGTCTGAAGCGACCATAACCGCCATAACCATACCCTGACCCTTCAAGACACCAGCTGAACAGACCTCTTTCCTTCAACAGCAGGAAGTGGCCTTGGTCAGAGCTGCATCAGCCCCCCCATGCATGTAAAGGAAAAAGTAGGTGGAAACAGTTACGACCTTCATGGCACAAATTCGGCTTGATGAACTCTAGGAACTGAATCTTACTAAAAACGTCAACTCCCAATCGCTCCACAAGCCAGGACAAGATTGACTAAACCAAGCAAAACCACCGAACATGCAGACACACAGCAAGGGTTGCAAATATGATTGGTTTGCATGAATTCCGATGGGATGGCATGATCACTTCAAATTAGCAATCCGCGGGCCTGCCGGCGTGTCTGATTGGAAGGTGTTGTTCTTGTTTGTGTTCTTGGCTTGTAGTTGTTCTTTTGTTCTCTTGCTGCGCAATTTTGCTTCCTCTGAATCAAGGTCACCCCCCCTCTCCCCTGCTCCAAGTACTACTACTAAAAACACCACTACTACTACTACTACTACTACTACTACTACTACTCCTGCTACTACTACTACTACTACGACGACAACTACTACTCTACTACTACTACTACTGCTACTACTGCTACTACTGCTACTACTGCTACTACTGCTACTACTACTACTACTACTATTACCACCACTACCACCACTACCACCACCACCACCACCACTGACGACTACCACCACCACCACCACCACCACGACGACGACGACGACGACTACTACTACTACTACGACAACTACGACAACTACTACGACTACAACTACAACTACAACTACAGCTACAGCTACAGCTACAACTCCAACCTACAACTACAACTACAACTACAACTACCACCACTCCTACTCCTACTCCTTCTCCTCCTACTCCTACTCCGACGCCTACTCCGACTCCGACTCCTCTACTCCTTCCTCCCTTTTTCCCCAAGTACTACACTGGTAGTGCCGGTAGCTCATGACATTGCCTACAACATTACCGTCGTCTACAGGTACTCGTCACAGGACGCACACGGTACTGATCGACCAGGACTCATTTGGTTTGCGTTCCATC
>CAMXCT020006767.1:0-225000 GCA_947184155.2 Cladocopium goreaui | reverse complement strand
TCTTCTGCCTGACAGCGCCTTCTCTGCCATTTTGCATCTCTCTTTGCATTTAAGACAACGCGCCAATTTTGCATGTACTTCACTTGTCCACCGGCGTGCGAGAGCTGCATGGGTATGTGAGTGACGGTCACTAAATAGCCAGATGATTGCGCCTCATTGCATCTGTGTGTATATATATATAATTACTTGAGAGGAGGGGACGAAAGCCAGGGACCAGTTGGAAGGGAGACAGGAGAGTGGAGAGCATGGCAGGGATTGCGGTTGGGGGTTGGTTGAGGCATCGTTTGGGAGGCTGAGGAGCCGGCATGGTGAGGCCTGCGCGCGTGGGGTGTCTTTGGAGAGAAGGAAAGAATGTGTAGGAAGAAGGAGCGAAGGAAAAAAGTGTTGTAATGGTAGGGAAAGTGTGAAGAGCGTGTTTGAGGAAGTGGAATGGCGGGCTCTTTTAGAGAGGTTTTGGGGCGCAAAGGAGCCCGGAAGGGGAGAGGAGGTGTCGGCGGCAAGGGAGGCAAGGAGGAATGGGATACGGGCGGCTGTGGAGAAGGAATCTCTGTGGGACGTCTAGAAAATGCAGTGAAGGCGGGTGGGATGCAGGGAGCTGGTGGGAGGAGGCTGGTGACAAGGACGATGTTAGGTGGTGAACAACTTGGATGGGGAGCGGTGTCGGGTGGAAAGGAGGTTCATGGGCTGGCTTTCGTAAAAAGAATGGTGGCTAGCAATTGTCCACTTTTTCCCCACATCCTCTGCTCTGACTTCATTCCGAACGTTTCTCTTGATTCGTTACAAGATCAAAACTCAACCCGAACAGACTGTGACAAGGACATGCTTACGAGTGGACAGTTGCGCAAGTTGAGGATGATTCCAATCGCCATCCAATCGCGATCCAATCGCGCTCCAACCGCCCCAACAGTACCACTCCTACTCGCATAGTTGCCTCAAATTGTCCACTTTCCCCAAATCCTCTGCGAGCAACCTCACCTTGCCTGGCCTGCAGCAACCATTCCAACCACATGCACCCCCGGCCACGCACCTCCCTCATCCCACCCCCAGGCATCAGCAGCCATCTGCAACCTTCACCCTGCGGGCTCCTTTGCTTCCCAGCAGGCACCTAAAAGAGCCTCACCCCAAAGGCCCCCCCAAGCCACGCTCTTTCTTCCCTCCAACCTTCTCGCCCCATCACACACCTCGCCCCGGAACTCCAATCCGTACGATTTATTTTATCCTTCCATTCCCTCCGTTTTCCCATTGTTTTTCTATGGTTGTACTCGATTTCTCCATCATTTTACCCTCCATTCCAGTCTCCCCAAGTGCACGTCGGAGGACGGACCAGGGGGGATCAAACCCCACTGTCACCCAATTGCCACCTTGTACATCAGCCTCAAAATCGACCACGGAGGCCACCCCAATTAGGTGGGGAAGTGCCTCAAAATTGACCATGTTTTCAGCCACCGCCCCCCACACCCCCTATTCTCACTTCGTTCGCAATGAGCAACTTCGCCATGCTTGACAGCTGGCTTTCGTAATATATACACATGTAATTTAATATACTGTGTCAACACGTTGTGCTAGCAATGCGACAGTGCCCTGATGGGTGTCTATGAGGACTTCAATTGCCTATTTTGAAATTGCATGAAATTGCACCTATGCTCCATCATGTTTCATACTTCTAAACTGCTGCTTCAGCAAGCTAGCAGGATAGCATCCACCCTGTGGGCAAGCGCGTGGAAGCACTTGTAAGATTCATGGCTTGCTCGCATGTGGGAAACACCCCGCTCCCGCGAACCACTCATGGAGTCGGGAACAGGAAAATCACCCACACAACACGCCAACACACTTTACATCACCTTACCAAGAGATGACTGAAAACATACGTCGGCATGTGCATGTCTATATGCACATGCCCCATCGAGTATGACTGCTATGTGAGTGCATACTGGGTTGCTTGAGTCCTCTGCTTGAGCCATCACATGTGCCGTCCTGAGCCTATTGTTGTTTGATGTTTTTTTGCATGACCCAGCTCTAGCCTCCTTGTGCCAAAAGTCGCTGAGTGGCAGTGGGTCCGCAGCACTCGGCTCCACCGGCTGCGAGGAGGGAGAGTGCACAGGTCCGCTCACATCAGTTTCCAAAGTTGGCACAGGGCAGCAAAGGCGATCGAAAGCACTTAGCACCTTAGACTTTCCAAGACGCCAAAGCATCCAAGGCACTGAGGGGCAAAATTGCATTAAAAAACGGAAGCATGAGACGGATCTCAACCAAAAGTCAGCAGAAGTGAAGCATGGTGTGATTTATCTGCGCCAAATTAGAATTTAGAAAGTTTGCATGAAGCGTCAACATTCGTTGGTTCCCAATAAAATTCCTACGGCTTCCTACTTACATCTGTACTTAGTCGCACAGGCTGGCAAGGGGCAGACATGCGCAGCGCAGCGTGGTGCTCTTCCAAGAGGTTCTCCAGCTGCTGGCGGTCGACTGAGTCGAATCGCTCGAGTCGCTCGAGTCGCTCGAGTCGCTCGAGTTTGGTGCCCGCCTCCATGGCGCTTCGACGACGGCCCGACGGGAATCAAATATCCTTGATCCGTCGAAAGGTCTCTGGGCCAGCGAAACAAAATTCAATTGCTGTGGTTTGAGGTGCGTGACTTCCACACAGTTCTAGAGCACGTTCTCGATCGTTTGAACGTAAAGTCGGGTGAGTTGGTCCCCTCTCTCTCTCTCTCTCTCTCCTCTCAAACAGAGTAAAGCAATCACAATCTCGCCGCTATGAACAACGGATCTTCACACCAGGCTTCTAAGACCCATGGCCACCATTGCCACATGATGCCCACTCAGCGGACGTGGCAACGCAGCCTACATGTGGCGATGGGTGGTCTGCAGAAATGGCAGCGCATAAAGGCAAACAAACAACATCGCAAGAAGGCATAAACAAGTGGATCAAATTCTCCAGCAACAGCTGCTCCCACCTTTTAATCAGGCTACATCTTCAGTTTTCAGTTTGATGCTTCTTGAGGATTCTGCTGCGGCAAAAGGTGATTTCAAGAAACCACTTGTAGGGTTTCATACGATATAATATATATATATGTGTGTGTGTGTTTGTGCGTGTGTGTATGCAAAAAAGTTTTGACGGCGGCGGCAACGACAATAACATCAACACCATCAGCAACACCACCAAAAGCACCACCACCACCACACCAACACCAACAGTCACAAAAAGAAACTCCTACAAAATGTATCAAAATGTGAACTTTGGTGCCCCACCTCAACCAATGCAGCACCGGTGTTCAAGCATACCTGGTAGCAAGGTGATGTACCGTCCAAACTCAATCTTGCTGCACATTTGAACGGCTCTGCTGAAGAAACATGAAGAAACAATTCAAGGAAACTGTTCAACTTGCTAAACACATGTCGCGGAATCGCTTACACCATACAAGCCAGTGCCTGGTCTGTGAGGCACTCGTCCTCCACCACGAGAAACTCAACAGCTAGTTGGCCCTCTAGAGCTCAAATGCATCATCACAGGTAGTGTAGAACAACAGCCAGTTGGCCCTCTAGAGCTTAGATGCATCATCACAAGGAGTGTAGAATCATTTGCATTTAGTTTCACGATCAATTTCACGATGTTCCAAGTCTTCTTGAAATTCTTCATCCTGCTGTCCCGAACTTATACAGGACAGTGAATCTGGGTTGTCTTGTCTGCGTCGAACGCCAGGCTTAACAAGTAACTCAGGAACACAGGGTCAAGAAGTCTGGAAGAAAATCTGCTGGGCCGCTGAAGACCGAAACGAGTAGCCGCACGATTTGCTCTGGAGGAACCAAATACATGCTGCTTCCACAATGAGCCGTTCCCAGGCAGAAACCCCTCATTCCCCTGCTCCGTGGAAACAAACGCATCCTTTGTTCTTTCGGAAGCCCTTCCCCCCTCCATCACAGAAACCGTTCCACAAACAGGTCTCCCACATGGGTCCCCCGCGGCTGCCTGGACAGTGCCATCGTCTTGTCGCACATGTAGCTCCATTTTGGAATCTAGAACCTAAGAAAGTCAATTTCGGCCATGTGCTTGCAATTTTTGCTGCAAGCTTATCTCCCCTCAGAGTGACTTGAGGGTCCTCGCTAGGAGGCAGCGCTCTGTATGCGCCTTGGCGTGCAGGTCAGCCTTTTGGGCGCTATGATGAATGCATTTTGTTTCATTTCCGGCTTCTAGTATCGATTCTGCAGAGCAAGGCCGGGCGGCGCCACAAGGCGGCCCACAAATGACGTGTCTCAAATGTGTTTCGAATGTGTCTCATGCCATCAGCTTGTCAGTTTGCGGCCCGCTCCCACATACAACAGCACTGGCTCACTGAGCTGTGCGCGACCGCTACGGCTGTGAGGTCAGGGCCATCACTCAGTTGCCAGTCCCTGTGGCGTGACGGACAGCACAACTGTTGGCAGTGAAGTGATTGAAGGTCTTACCATTTGGTGGAACTCTACTGAACTGTCAGGCTATCTCTCTCTCTCTCTCTCTCTCTCTCGCTCTCTCTCACTCTCTCTCTCTCTCTCTCGCTCTCTCTCACTCTCTCTCTCTCTCTTTATCTCTCTCTTTCTGTGTCTCTCTCTCTCTTCTCCTCTCTCTCTCTCTCTCTCTCTCTCTCTCTGTCTATCTGTTCTGTGTCTCTCTCTCTCTCCCTCTCTCTGTCTCTCTCTCTCTCTCTCTCTCTGTCTATCTGTTTGCCTACAGTATCTGTCTGCCTGCATGCCTGCCTGGCTGGCTGCCTGTCTGTCTGCCTGTCTGTCTGCCTATGTCTGCCTGCTTAAAGGACATCCAGATACCGAACTCCACTTTCTCTTCCTACTGAGTCGCTCTGGAAGCTTATTGTGTTCTGCTGGTTCTGCTAGTCGCTCCAGAAGCACCACACCAGGGCCACCAGCACCACCAGCAGCACCATCACCACCACCACCACAACAACAAGAACAAGAACAAGAACAAGAACCACAACCACCAACCAACAACCAACAACCAACAACCAACAACCAACAACCAACAACCAACAACCAACAACCAACAACCAACAACCAACAACCAACAACCAACAACCAACAACCAACAACCAACAACCAACAACCAACAACAACAACAACAACCACCACCATCACCACCACCACCACAACCACAACCACAACCACAACCACAACCACAACCACAACCACAACCACAACCACAACCACAACCGCCGCAACAACCGCAACAACCGCAACAACCGCAACAACCGCATCAGCCGAAGTCACAACCGCAATCACAACCACAACCACAACCACGACGACGACCACAATCACAATCATAACCATGATCAAAACCAAAACCACAACCACACCAATCAACATCACAACCGCCGGCACCACCACCAACACAACCACGACCAGGACCACGACCACGACCACACCCAGGACCACAACCACACCCAGGATCTTGAAAAACAACAGCACGGGTCATGGTCAGGATCAAAAAAAAAGGCCAGGATCACGAAACATGCACTTATGCTTGTACCCGGCGGGCCGACATTAGCTGAACATGTCTGCAGATCTGGGAGCCCCGCTGGGACTTTGCTTCGTGCAGTGAGTTGGAGCATTCCTGCATTGACAGAAGTATCCGTTGAGGAATGCTGAAAGGGAATCCAAGGTGAATGCAACCAATTTTTGCCTCGGCCTTCTCGCGCACCAGAAGACAACATTGTGTCACAATTTAAAGCTGGTACCGGTACGTTTCCAGATGTTTCTACCACCAGTATAGTGAGTATATAGCCCTATGCTCAGCCACGGCTAAGCAATGATCGCAATGTTCTTTCCGATGCTCTTGGCGATCGGTGCTGTTGGCACCTCCAAAGGGTCTGCCGTATCCCGATGCATGGTGTAGAGCCTCCAGTGCAACATTTTAGCGTGCTGACCGTGTGCGAGAGTGAAAATGCGTGCGACATGTAAAGCCCAGGTCGGCACTTTCTGTGGCATGAAGGAGGACTGTTCTATAATGTTGTATAGTAGTATAGTAAAGTACATCAGCTCTCATTGTCGAGGAAACACGTTTGATCGTGGAATCCAATGGACCTCCATCCGGGTCCATGCCAGGTCTTGACGCGCCTGCCATCCTTGCCGATAAAGGCAGCTGCCTGGCCATTCTGAAAGATGCACGCAGGCATTCGAACCTTGACGCATGGCTAGAAGGCACAGATTTGTGCGACATGTTGTCCAGCCACTTGTGTTTTTAGCTGGTTCTTCCAACTGTTCGGTATGCCCTGCTTGATCTACATGACTGACTGCCACCGAACTATTGCAGCCTTTGACCTTCCAAGGTCTGAATGTCTGAGTTCCCGAACGCCTTGGCTGAGCCAATGGAGAATAGAATCCACCTCAAGATATGCGATCTGACTGAGCTGACGTGAAAACACTGGTGTCATTGAGAGTTACAAAGTTGCAGGTTCGCTGTGGGGGTCATTGCGATTGCATTTTTGCTGCGACTATCCCCAACAGTGCTTTCCGAGTCCACGGACTGCAGTGAAGCCTCCGGGGCATTTAGCGCCTGAAGACGAAAGAAAAAACTACCAGAAAGCAAAAGCAGGCATAAGCAGGCGAGATGTTTCAAATCTGAGACTCCTGAAATCTCATGGCAACATCGGAGATTTGGAGTGCATGAGTTTCGGCAAGATTCCGGACAGCCCAACCCATTTTCTCAACAAATTCACTGTCACTGGAAGTGTGGAAGCCACGGTGGGTGAATACAACAACCGATGCAAATCAGTGAGGAAACCGCATTAAATTCGTTTAATTTCCATTAAACTACGCCCCCTGCCATTTGAACCAAGATTGGCACCTGTCGACAGCACTGGGATGCTAGAAAGCCTCTGATCATGCATCTCCGCAGCAAAACGCCCTCTTTCATTATAAGTACGGAAAGGCTTGTTGTAAGCGGTGAATTTCAAGCTTTTGGAGTAGACATTCAATGAAGAAGCTCACACTCACAACAGTTCGCTCTGAATGTAGGCTATCTTATAGCACCTCTGTTCACAAAAGCATGTGTCTGGCACCTCAACGCTCTGTTCTGTCTCACTTCCACCAAGATTAATCCTGATTAATCATGATTAATCCAAACCAAAAACAATAAAGTTTTCACAAGTACTCTGACCTCTGGACTAGTTGCCAAATCTTGTTTTTTTTTGCTTTTTTGGTTTTCTCGAGGTTTTGGTCTGATCCTGAATTTATAATCTGGATTAATCCTGATTAATCCAGTTCATAATGTCCTACATCATGACTCCGGCTAGTTCCGGCCTGCTTGTCCCCAAATTGGGAAACATCAGTTCATATCTGGATCTGGGTTAAACTATGTTAAACTTATTTAGGATTTGCCCCCCAAAAAAAAAAACATTTATCTCAACTTTCTGCCACTCACAACAGGGCCCTCCCTAATACTATTCAATACATGTATACCTCAGACACAGCATGACAATCCACCAACAAAAGTGTACAAAAGTCTTGCTCCAGGTTGCTCACGAGAAAGAACAATGTCTCAGCCAGGCAGCTGCTGTTTCAAACCAGTTCTGTTCCTTTGCACCGCCATGGCTGATATTGTGTTGCTAATCCTGGCTCTGCATCCACTCTTCAACGCATTTTGAGGGGCTCTGGCTGCATCGATCTAGGACTCTATCAGTTCTATCAATCTATGAATCCGATGAATCCGATGAATTCGTTTTCAGTGTCAAATGAGTCAAATGTGTCAAGTAAAGTTTGTTCTGAAAGTTTTGCTGCGCGTCCTGCCGCGGCCTGCGGCTTCAGTTTCCAGTGTGCTTTTGCACTGACTGCAAATACATGTAATTACTGCTTGAGATGGCGAAAGGCGAAAGGATTGCAATGCACCAAGGCCAAGCAATCAAATTTCATCCTGTTTCCAGCCCAACCCGAAAGATTCATGGCAATGGCAAAAGCGTCTGGCCTTCCCTTGCTTCATGATTCATTTTTCCCTTCGTTTTCCTACTCCTCTTTTTTTCATATCATGTTATATTTTGTTGTGGCTACTTTCAGTATTGCTTGTCATTCTTCTCCTCCTTAATTGCTTCTGCTCCGTCCTTTCTCCTCCCTTCAAGTTTTGCCCTGTTTTTTAAAACACAGGTTATCGTCACTCTGCTTAGTCTCGAATGCATAGAATATGCGTGGCACTCGTGCAAGCATGCCATGCATCGATGAATAAACTCCACCAAGCTTCAGTCAGTGATATGCGAGAGCTTGCCACCCTGCCATCCTTGCAGGTCTTGTAGCAAGTCTTGTTGAACGTCTTGTTTAATTTTTGACATTGCTTCAAACTCACAGACTGGCAACCGCCTGACGCATACGTTTGATCAGGATAATTGTATTCTTTCATCCTGCTTCACGTTACTTCATAGGAAACACACAACCTGCCCAGGTGGCTCATTCCTTTCGTTTAAGGCAAAGTTTAAGGTCCATAGGCCTTTGGCCTTTGGAATTATCGCTTCGCATTGAAAATTTTGGATCGAAAACTCTGCACATTGGATTTGGCCGAGACAGAAAGTATCCAAGAAGGAGCGAAGAATCTGGCACGTTTGACTGCAGGCACGTTGAAGCCTGGCTAAGACAAAAGGCCTTTTCGGCCTTTTCAGTGCTTCTAAGTTGTCAACATCAGTGGAACACTCGCAAAGGAATGCTTTGTTCAAGCCGCTTCAGCAGAAGATCCTCCAGCAAACTATGGCCTGCAACGCGAGCTCGTTGGGAGGGGCCCTCCCTTGACTGACCTTATGATGCGAACCATCGGGGATCAAAAAAAAATAAAGGAAGACCTCAAACTCTGGCTTGCTCAGCATTAATATTAATCAAAGGCCAAAAGGCTTTGATAAGAGCCCTTCTTGAGAGCAAGGGCATGTGTGATTCTGAAACTCACTCTCAGTAGGCTTGTTGAAGCCAAAAAACATGAAAGTCCCAGGCAAGGCAGGTTTCCATCAAAGAGCCTTCTATATCTTCAAAGTGTGAAGGGTGCATGTGAGAGCATGTCATCATAATTATTATAAATCATGGATGTGTTTTAAATATATATATATATAATATTTCTGTATATATATATATATACATTATATACACGCAATATCTCTGCATGTTGCGTGAGTATGATGCATCTGAATGTTAAACAGCAAATGCACAATCGCATAGCCAAAACTAGGGGCGATGGAGTCTTACAGTATCAAATTGTTGAAGCATTGGTTTTGCAGTTTGCATAGCTCTGGCAGTCTTCGAATTGATTTGACTGGACTCATCCAGGTGAAATGCGTTTACTTTAAGCCGTGTCTCTGCATCACACACTAGCATCCAATCATCTTTTGAAATCACTTATGATATGGATTTCTTTGACGGAAATTTGATCCTGTGAACCCCAATCCCCGTTAAGGAAATCGGCAGTTGGGCGAATGGGGCGAATGGGGGACCTCTTTGAATATTCTTTAAGCATCTTTAAGCTCAATAGTATTGCCGGCAAAACTTTCTAGGTTGGTTGATATCTTGAACAAACAAGCAGCTGTTTGGCTGTTTGTTCAAGTCTTCACTAGCATCAGTCCAGAGTCCAGAGATCAAACTCCTGGCTAATTTTCATTCTTTGAGACCTTGCCACATCTCCGAACGGCAAACAACTCCAAAGCACTATGAAGCACTCTGCCTGCAAGCACTGATGTGGTTCTGATTGACAAATCGGGGCGTTTCTCCATCGCTCCCGCCACGATTTGCTCTATGTCTCCACCGGGTCCAGCATGACGCCCTTCCTCACGACAATATAAGTCACAGGTCACAAACAATGTGGAAACGTGGAAAATGCAATTCACTGTGCCCAACCCGTTGAGAGTCATGCAGCATGCTATGCATTCTAAGTATGGTAACGTCAATACGCCTTCAGTCCTGGAGGAAAAGCAAGGCTACCTTCGCTATAGCTCCATGAGGCAGGGCCAAAAGCACCGTCTGCAGAAGTTCTCCATTGAAATCCTCAGCAAATCATCTGCAGAATGTGGCTTAAACATGCTTAAACAAGAAATAAGAACAAAGGGCATGAAAAAAGTTCATCTATCTTCCTTACGGAAATGTCAATAGTCGGTGGCAAAGGAACGAATGGAAAAATGTGCTTGCAAACATACGTTCTTGCAGATGGCCCTGTCAATACAAACACTGTCCACAATCAACAAGGTGGAAGCTGACTACAGATTCCGAGTAGAGAACCAAATAATTTTTGAACCCATGCAAGCTAGCCGAAGTAAAGAGCTGGTCTTGACGAGATCGGATTTCGAAACCAAATCCAATCACATTGTGCCGGCGGCCCTGCATTACTAGCCACTGGAGATTCCTGCATTCAGCGTGCACATAGTGTCTATGTATGTACATACAACCCACGTTAGCCGTTAGCCCATGCCCCCCTGTTGCCAACATCACAACCAGGTGTCATAAGCCTCCCCTTCTCGGCGCTCCATGCAGCAGCTTACAACTTCGCGACCAATGGCAGTTGCCAAAGCCTCTCGCACAGCCATTTTTGCATTGGCCACGCGCTGCACCGGAGAGCCGTGGTCACAAAGCAGCACTGTATCTTCAGGCCTTGGCCAGATCGACAAGCCTAGGAGCGTTTGAAAACCTGTGCACATTTCAGGACTGCTTGATGTGTTTGATGTTGTTTAGCCGCATCTTGCTAAATGACAATTCACACCGGGCACCTGGCCCCAAATCAATTTCCTCAAGACGTGAGCGCAGCATCTCAGCAAGCTGAAGAGCGCCACTCTCCTTCACATCGATCGATAAGAGCATGACAGCGCCACAAGACCACAAAAGTATCCGCAAGGATCCGCAAGGACCCCCCTACATCTGGGATAATTTGTGGTGGACCTTATTTCTGACCATACTATTTGTTGCAGAGCAAAACTGATTTTCGTGTTTGGGTCGTGCACTTGGCCCCCAAGCAAAAAGGAGGACGTCATCTTCATCTTAGTTTTTTGAACTGCGGCCCTCCGTGTTGATTGGTGCCCTGGGACTTGGCCAGCCAACTCTTCCCATTAGAGCAGAAGGAAGGAATAGAAGACAGTTCACAAGCAAGATGACAAAGAAGACAATCAAAGAAAAAGATCCATTAATCTATATGGCTATACTGGGTCTGTGTGGCTCTACAATGCTGGTCTTCTCTGCTCATTGGTTTTGGAGCAAACATCCTGGCCACCAAAAAGCGCTGGGCACAGACTCACCAAAGGAGGCGCGATCTCCACCTGGCTTGGGCGTTTTGATACTTCCCTACCCAGCGGTACGGTATCAAAAACCTCCTATTACATAACTTACATAACGTTATAGCATCTGCTTTACTTTGCAACTGGCACATGCTCCTCCCAATGCTACCTATGCTTCCCACATCTTCCCACTATGCTCCCACCCATATCACCTGCAGCGCACTCACTTTCTTAGCTGACTCTGGCATTGCTTTTGTCAAGGTGTCGCTGGGTCCGATGAGCAAAGGCAGCAAACGCACCTCATGGCTCTCAGAGCTGGACAGGGTTGCCATAGCTGCCATAGCTTTCGAACTCAATTCTGTACGATGTAAAGTGCTAAACCATGACGTTTGGCAGTGACTTCGTGCTTATTGGCCTCCGGTTGGGCGCTACCTGCTTCAAATATCTTTAAGTTGAGATTGAGCAAGACTGCAAGGACTGCACCCGGTCCTCGCGCCTCAGTTTGCGGGTCCTCTTCATGGATGCGCTTGAACCAGCCCTCTAAGACCTCACCCTTCTTCCCATCCAAGTCTTTTGCCTTGATTCTGTCCTTGGAAACCGGTGGCACCCACAGGCGCTCACTTATCGTTGGAAATGCAACACTTGCATCAAAGGTCAAAGGTAAACCGCGCAACTTGTGATTCAGACGCTCTTACTTAAACAACAAACACATCTGCTCAAAATGCCCCAATCCACCAGTTGGTTTCTGACCTCCCACTTCCTTTCCTCTCTCTCCCTCTCTGTCTCTCTCTCTCTCTCTCTCTTTCTCTCTCTAGCGTGACGTTCCACATCGTCCCACTGTACACCTTGCACTTGACCTGCAAGGCCGGTTCAGGCCATGGTGCAGCGAAGCGAGCAGACACCGCATCCACCTGCAGCTTTGAGCGTTCCGACAAGGCAGCAGCCAAGCGCCGGAGCGATTTGGTCGCCTTGCAAGGATCCCCCCAGGATCCCCTGAGCATCCTGGCCATCTTTCGGGGCAAGCTGCTTAGATCTTAGAAGATTGCCTTGTCAGGGGAAAATGGACTGATGCCGCATAACCCGGAGCTGCTTAGATCTTGGAAGCCTGGATGCTGTTAACACGGGTAAGCTACATTGCTAAGAAAAGATTGAACCCCAAGACCCCCTGGTTCAATTTATAAAGTACGAAGTTGTTGCATCTTAGCGAGTGACGTCTTATATATATATATATACAATATATATATAATTTGTTGAGCTTAAATCTGGTCATAATACTATCTTGCCATGACGATTTAGTCATCACCCTTCTGACACCAACCCGCCACCAGTGCTCGAACCTCAGGTTTTAATGAGCCGTTGTCCACCAGAGCCACGCGCGTCTTTTTCGTGCGGCGCCCCTGCCAAAGCATGCAGGGCAAAGGCCACTGTCTAAGATGCTCCAACCCCCAACACTTGGATACCATTGGAACAGCACTTGCTTCCCAATATCTCTTTGTCGTTTCTGCCTCTGCACCTAGGGATATGTTTTTGAACCAGTGAGTCCGGCAAACCATTGACAACAGAACCAGCTGCATTCAGACCTGCCGTCGCAGGAGCGCAAGGGCGGCACTTCCCAGACCAGCGGCCAGCAGCACCGTCACCAATCGGTCCATTTGGCAAACCCCAATACTTGGTCGTGTTCGTTGATGGGAGAAGAAGGGCGCACTGGTAAATGATGTTCCAGGAAGGGTGTACAGGTTCATGCCATCTTCCTGTATGCCAGACTGCCGATTGCAATGGGGACAACAATAGTCCAACTATGAGTGCATTTTTTTGCGTTTTACCTATTGCTTGTCTTGTGACGGTGACTTTCTGAGCAGGAAGATGACGGCAAAATGTCAACACAAACACAAAGTCCCAGGGTATTGGTTGTGTGATGCAACGCTAGAGCAGCCAAAGAAATCCACAAACCATCAAAGAAAGATTTCGGTTCCAGCTGCGCAAGAATTTAAATCCATTTAGAGGCGCGTGCCTGTGACAGCACCTTGGAGGTTCGAAGCATATTTCTTGGGTTCGAGTATCTAGGACAGCCTGGGGAAGATCCTTTAGATAACTTCTGAGTGGACAGGCATCTGTGTCGTATCTGTGTCTCTGTGCGTGCATCTGTCCCTCTCTCTGTGCCTGTCTCCGCGTCTGCTCCTGTA
The DNA here is from genome assembly GCA_947184155.2 of Cladocopium goreaui. NCBI lineage: Eukaryota > Dinophyceae > Suessiales > Symbiodiniaceae > Cladocopium > Cladocopium goreaui. The sequence goes on along the minus strand of CAMXCT020006767.1, from coordinate 211,610 downwards.
TCTCCCATGTGTTGTGCGTCTGCTCGTTTGGGTCCCTTTTCAGGCTGCGCGCGACTTTTGTTCCACACAGTTGGGAGGCCACAAGCTGTCACAAGCTGTTGAATGGCTACTTTCAATCCGCCTGTCCCACAGTGCTTCTTAGGACATACACTACGGCAGAGAAATCATATGATTGACGCCTAATGATTGAGAGCTCTGGTTGGCTGTATCCAGAGGTTTTGGTCAAATGCTCTGGCCTTGTGCTCTGAGAAGCTCGTGAAGTCTTCAAACTCAACCCAGTCTGACCTAGCTCGGATATGGGATAAATTGTCGGGAGATGACTGCGGAATGCATGGGGGCACCAAAGCACGCGCACATTGAATTTGTGAGCGACCTGTGACCCTTGCGCAGGCCGCAGCGAAAATCATGAGACCGAGACCATACAGAACTGCAAAACAAGCTAGGAACCATTCGATTGGATGTGCTGGGATAAAAGCCACAAACAAAATGAAGCAGCGAGATCTAGACAGCATTAACTTGCACAGACCTTTGGTCAAGTGCGGCCAAAAGGGGCTGAGCATACTGCTCCATGCCAGCGAATACCCAAGAAATCCAATCCACGCGGCCCATGCCGGATTAAGCATGTCAGGGTCAAGCAATCTTTTTAATGCGCAAACGGGCGGTTCACCTGGCCAGTGGATGCATGATATATGCACGCAAATAGGCTCTGGAGAATGCCCTTACATATCTTAGTTACATACTGATTGTGGTGGGAACTCAGGGCTGAAATTGCCTCTTTATGGGACAAGTACTTCCAGTTGCATTGCTCTAGGACTCTAGGGAGAGTATGTCCTTTTCAAGATCGCTTGGGTAAGCTAGCAAGTCCAGAAAATACCAGCCCCACTGTGCAAAGCAAAACAGAACTACCCTGTACAGGAGCTGTGTTGAGATCATCCATGCCACAGTCTTCAAGCTTTGAGCATTCCAACGGTTGCACCCGCTAGACCATGATTACTATGGCATGGTGTTTCAGCCCCTGTGGCATGGATCATCATAAGTAGAATGCAGAACGCAAAAGGGAAGGAAATAATACGGCTTGCTGCCGGCATCCTAAATCCGGGCGTTTGTGGGCTGGCTGGCAGTTTTCGAAAACAGTGGCAAGCAGATTACAGTATGCAGAATGCATAGGCATCATACACTGAAGGCGACGAGTTCATGCCCATCTACAAACTACCTACACGCACTTGGACAAAAAAGAAAACAATTTACATTCTAAACCCCTAGTCTTGCAATTTTGGAAGGACTAAGGTGTAACTCAGCTCGCACCATGATCGTGGGGTGCTAAACCACAAGAACTATGCCGAACATTATGGTGTACCAACTATAGCTCGTCATTCGACATATGCCAACCACAACCGCCTTTGCCCGATAGGTGGACAATGAATTTCATGAGCCACATAGAGCCACAAGTGTCGGCTGACCTCGCGCAGATATTGGGCCCACTCTTGGGGGAGCCATGCGTCGAAGGTCCTGTATGTGCAGCTCTAGCTGTCTGCCGTCGGTATTTCGCTGCTCGGCAGGTCTGCATACACTCTTGCACGCCAAAAAACTTCCACTTTGTCCAACAAAATCTTACTACATGTTCATAATCTTGTCCATACGCTTTCAACATTGCACTCCGGTGTTCAATCAAATGTCTGTCTGCTGGTTCATGAAATGGGTCACTAGCCCCACGCGAACCAAGGAGTTCACTCCAACAGCTGGAGCGTGTTTCAGGAAGGACGGCCCAGCTGCCCTGGCCAAACATCAAGAGTCAAGTCTGAGGTCAAACGATCACCGAACACGAAACAGGCGGAGAGCAAACGTCACCGAACATGCGATAATTTCTCTCTGACATCTGACATGACTGGCACTTAAAATTCCAATGTCCAGCATGTCCCAGCATGTCCCAGCATGTCCCAGTTGTTTGCTTGAGCACCGTAGTTTTTGGTGCTTTGTGAGTGCTCCAGGCCTGCAGAAGGCCTGGAATTTCTCTTTGCGAGTCCGAGTTTCGCATGACCTGAAAAATCCATACCCTCCCGCAAAAAAAAACTCTTCTATGTGCTGGTTTGATCTGGTTTGTACATCTATATAAACCCAATAGACTCACAGATCCATAATTGTGTCGCTTCCATGAAATATATTGAAATACTGGATGCAACCAAACTATGATGATACTACCTGCTTCCCTCCTGGGCATTTGGGAGAGCAGCACACGGGCACTTCGAAAGCAGTATATAGGCAGGAAAAACTATCCGAACAACTAGAGTCAGAAGATGTTCGAACCATGCCCTTTTCCGGAAATCAATCTTACATCCCCTGGACTGTTCGATTAACCATGCCTTTGTGACTGGGTGAGGGCATTGTGCGCATGCACCACAGATTGGGCGACGCATCCTTCGCAAAGATGCAAAAGCAACTCTTCCAAGGTTCTGTGAGAAAAAAACATGATTGGTGGATAAGTTTGGAAGATTTGAAGAATTTTTGCGCAGCTCAGAGTGCCTCTGCAAAAATTTGTGATGATTTCCCTGAATTTAAGCGCAATTCATGGAGCAGTCCTGCTGCGCAACCTGAAGCAAATAGGAGCCCAAACCCTGAGGAATAGCCATAGCTATTTCCCAGATGGCGCGCCATGTCAATACTGCACCTCATTGACTCAGCATTGTGTCAAGTTTTTGAAAGGGCAAAGATGGAGAAGGCATTTCTTCGAAGGGGTCAAGCCTTCCCAGAGCCAAGCACCACGGAAAAGGTGCAAACGATTTACAAATTACTTCTGACAGTGACCAAAGACCGGAATGTTTATGTTCACATAAAGCGCCCCTTTATTGAATGTTTATCCATTTTTCCCGCCCTACCCAGTTGGAGGCTATCATGTCACACCATGCTCTTCCCATTTCTTTTTGTTTTCATGCATGATAAAAGCGCATCCAATATGTATGCGTATCTATTTATATATATATATATGTATACAACAAACATTAGCTACAATGTTTATATATATGGGACTTCACGGTTTCACGTTTTCCATTCAAAGGCTGGTTGTTTCTCTGGCCTGGTTTGTCACAGGCAAGCCATTTGGCTTAAAATTTCATCCAAACTCCCAAGTTTCCACTCCAGTCTGTCTACCTCAAGCAGGGCCATGCATTAGTTGGCACAAATGAATTTAGCAAGAAGACACTGCGTTGGAGGATCTCTGGATAAGCCTTGGCCAATCTGCTGTCTTGTCTGAGCGGTCAGGTGATTCGTACGCGTGGCTATCACAATCTCCTGCAAATAAATCTCCATCACTCGATGACTCATCCATCTGCCTCTCCGCTGCACAAGGGCAGTATCTCCAAACTGCTGCAGCAAAAACGTGGCACCACCAGCACGCAATGATGCCAGATCGTAGGGAACTGTCTCTGGGGTTCTTTGTGTTGGAAGGCCAAGTGCTTTCTGCAACGCGGCAAAACGCCTCCTCAAAGCTGATGGTGAGAGCGTCCATAAGAGATCATCCCTGCCCAAATTTCCAAAAACTGCTGAAATGAGCTGCACGGAATCAGCAGGATCTATTTGGGCAGATCGGTGCTTAGCCGTGACCCCTCTTGTTCTTGGTTGGTGTACCAACGACAGTGCGAAGGATCGACCTGGCGCACCGTCTGTCGGTAGAACTAAATCTTTTCTGCGAGCTGAGAGCGCTTCACCAACCCTCATGATGCCAGCCCAAAGCAACATCAGCAGGCAGTACCTTGGCAGATTTGGTTGATGCACCGCATTGCAATGCCGAGGCCATTGCAAACTGGCTTGTAGCGTATAGCAGGGAACTTTACTATGCGGGAAAACCCATGGAAAGGATGCCGAAACCATCAATGGCATTGCGGCTAGAAGGCCCATCCTCAAACGACAGCTGGTTGGAGCTTGGGATTTGGCCTTTGCCTGGGCATCACCCAGCCATGCCTCGGCATTTTGCTGTCCTGCTTTGTTTATCAGCCAATCCTCAAACTGGTCCAGCAAACTCTGCCTTCGGTTCCTGGTCAAGGACAGGATAGCTCTTCCAGGTGCAAGCTGAACGCTAGCCGCTAGCACGGCGCTGGGCTCTGCCATCCTTTCCAACTGCAGTGATCGGCATGGCTGTCACCGGCAGGGATACCTTGAAGAATGTCAGGTGTCTGGCTGAAGGCATGGACAAATGTCGAAATCCATCGCAGGGAATAAAATCCAAAGAGGTGGCTGGCAGTGCCATCCATCTGTGGCTTGAAAGCAGGAGGCTAACAAAGTCAAGCGCACCCAGGCTGCTGCGACTCTTGACAGACATGTGGAATGGAGCCGCCGCAGAAAGTCCAAAGGCAGCTTTTCAGCCAAGGATCTGCATCCACAGCCACAGGAAACCACATTGCCCCCTCCAGGCGGGTCATCAGCAACATTGAGCCGCGTGGGTGCAAAACCCAGTGCAGGATAAAGTCCACCTGCAATCTGCCACGCGGTTCCTTTTCGAAGAGTTGGTTGAAGGGCTTTTGCTGAGCTACGACCCTTTGCATGAGAACACTTTGCATCTCTGCCGTCTAAAAGAGTGGTGAACCCAACATTCCCGCTCTCCCTGGCAATCTTCTTCAAAAGGGCAACATAGGCACTTGACTCCAAGATGTTGATATGCGAAGGGCTACGCCAATGCGAGGCAAACTCAAGACTCCATTCGCCATTGAGAAGCAAATCGTTGCAAAGAACCAACTCGACACCCTCTATCTCCATGATCTCCTCCTCCTGGACCCGCTTTCTCCGAAGCGCATCAACAAAAGCCTTGGCAAGGAACTCGGCCAGCGCAGGCACGTAAATTGCCGATGCTGTGGTGTATTGGCCCTCAAACCTCACATGCTGATGTCCTCCCGGGCACCTCGTCTCCAGAGCCGGCACATCTATGCCCCATCCAAGCATCCTGCCAAATGGACAACCAGGCCATTTTTGACAATCTTGGCTGTTCAATCTTTTGCAGCATGATGCAAACCTTGCCAAAAAGAGACATCGAAAAGCAATAAGGTTTCCGTCCAAGGTCTTTGGGCAATTCCCATCAAAACCTGCAGGTTCAGCATAGCTCCTGACCGCTGGATATGCTGCTGGTGAGAAAGCAGTACACACAGGCTCACACTCCTCAAAAGGCCTGTCTGCAGCATGTAGCAAAGCCATTCAATCAGCCGCAGGTCTCTCACGTCATAGCGCGGGGAATCTGAGAGCTCAATCAGTGGCATAGCTGTCATCCCCTGCTTGGCAATGGCTTTTGATACTGATCCAACCCCGCCGCAAATCTCCACAAAGTCAAAGGAAAAATCCAAACTGCGGGTAGGGTGGACCTGGATCTCCTCAACCCCTTTGCTATCCTCGTCAAACCCTTCAGCTCCGCAAAGTTGCTCGAAAAGGTGGATCAAGTTTGGCATAGGCCCCTTCTTGTCACCCCCAAGCCAAGGTATCTTTGACCGCTCCTTTTGCCACCGAGGCACCAATGGCAAAGGTTGTATCATGATACCTAGCAGTGACATCAGTATACAGCAAACCCAAGCAAACACAGATGCAAGCACGAGCTCATTCGCTGTTGATCGAGGCAACTCATACACCTCTGTGGCCACAGTGGACTCCTCACCAGCAAAGCTGTAGATCTCATTCAAGACGCATGCCGAGCACCTGCCCAAGCCTTGAAGCGAGGGCACCTGACAAAACAGCAAGTTGAGCTATCTTCATAGTCAAGGCAGTCAGAGCAACCTTCTTTTGCAGAGGAGCTGACACTGTGACAAGGCCCAATGACCTGGTCCTCTCAGAGGGGAACCTATGCTCCAATGACCTTGAAGTGAGTGCTGCCAATGATATCTTTCTCTGGTGAGCCCAAAACAGAGTGCTTGTCATGAGGCAAAAGTCCGCACCTCTGAATTGACACGCAGAAGAAATCATCACTGACCAGACCTTGATCATTTGGGCCAATAGGGAAAGGAGCATCGCCTCTCACTTCTTCCTCTGGATGTAAAGGTCCAACATCCCTCAGAAGAGCTCCATGGGCTGACAGAGCGAACTCAACTCCTAGGTGGTCTCCTTGGAGCAGCGAGCGGAAGGTGGGAAAGACAGCTCACTGGGAAACAGAACACCCCGAGGTGCCATGCCAAGTTAATGCTGTGGTGCCCTCAAACTCCTTCTGGTCACAATGAAAAGGGAGCACATTGCTATCAGCTCGTTCTGGGCTTGCCGCACTCTGGTGATAAACGTCTTCGCGATCAGTGATTCCGCCATAGACACACCAGCCTGGAGGAACATGAATGTTGGTGAGAGATACCCCCCTGGTAGGAAGCGGCTGGGGCCCCTGGTGTGGTATTCCAACTGGTTGGCAAGTCTGCGATCCCTAATTTTGCCTGTCAACTCTTCAGAGGACTTGAAAACATTGAAAATTTGCGTGCAAGCACTCTGGGGTGGGGGCTGCTGAGTGAAGCCGAGCAAACCATGCCGTTCCCACTTGTGAGCCAACTTGAAGTACTTGCTGGGGCCCTCCCTTTCAAAATGTGGACCAAGAGAGGCATGAATTGCCTCCCCATGATGGAGCACTCTAGGTTCAAGATAGGGCAAGTACAGCTCATCATGCACTCCTCAAGATGCCAACTGCCATCAAGCTGGTTGAGTCTGTCGCTGTCAAGTGAAGAGTAGGGCTGCACCGCTGGATCCACAGCATCTTGAACATCAGCATGCCCGACTCTCCTCTTCTCTACATCCTTTGGACCAGCGGAGCAACCGTTGGTCTTGAGGGGGCCACATCGACGAGCAAAATGCTCCAGTTGATGAAGGCGCGCAATGAATTCAGGCCAGACCGACCCGGGACCAAAGGCATTTCTTCAGCTCCAGGAGAATCACACGCTGTCACTAGTGGGCATAATCGCCGATGCATTCGGCGCTGCACAAAGAGTTGGCTCGCCTCCCAAGTAGGTGGACATCATCAAATCGAAAGCCACCTTCCAAAACATTCAAAGCCACGATGACAATGTGAACCATGCGCTTTCTGCCACCGTCGCTTTGACAACCTGGAGCCACTAGCCTCAAAAAGTCCAAAGTTCATGTGGGAAGACAGCGGAAGCTGGGGCATCTCCACAGCATTGAATGGAAAAGGTCCGTGCAAGAAGGGAACTGAAACGGGCGCGCGCTGCAAGAACCATCGCAGCAAACACTCTGGGAACTGTTGAAGTTGCAGTGAGGAGCAGAGGCAGCTAGATGCTGATGGTCATGAACTCTAGGCTGAGCCGGCTCAGCCCTGGATCTCCTCCTCAAGCTTCCTCCTCCTGGCTGCCCTGCTGGTTTTTCTTTCCCCCCTTTTGCATACTTCTTTGGTGCTTTCGTTTTTGGAGTGGCCACCAAGCTCGCGTCCTTCTCTGGCTTTCCTTCCGCTGCGTCGTGTCGCTTTGTCGCAATGAAATCCATTTCTTTGATGTAGAGGCCAGAGCTATGGTGATCCAACGCTGCTCCACCAACAGCGCAAATGCTCGGCCCTTGGCGTAGTTGGTGATGGCACGGTTCTGGAACACCCCTGATGGCGGGTCCTCACTCCAGCTTGCCTACGTCCAGGGCTGCTTGCTCTACGCAAACGGCTAGCAATGCCGTACTGTCATTCGCAAATTGAAGTTCATTCTGCAGGTGGTCCAAAATCATTGCCAATATTGCCACCTGCCACATCAGACACCCCAAATCTCGGGACCTGCCATAGCCGCCAAGTGCAACCCCCCATAGCCAACTCCGCTGGTGTCAGAAGAATGAATGGAGGTGAATCGGAATCCAAGAAGGGAGGGAGCAGCACAGGCCACAAGCCCAAGGCCCACCAAAAGTCCACAGAGAAAGGCTGCCAGAAGGGAACCAAACACCGGGAAGCCGCAGTGGGCCGGACAGACCGTACCAGTTAGTGGTGATGCCCCCTTGAAGGAACCTAATCACACCCCATGCCACATCCATGAAAGCTTGATAACAAGAATGGAATGTTCGTACATTCAGTCCTAAGGAATCATATAGATATGTGTGTGCGCGTCTGTGAATGTAAAACAAATATAACGTATAACATATAAAGATACAGATAGGAGGAAAACCAAATTCCGGACATTTCCAGACTTTGCCATGAATGCCACTGAGCTGCAATTCGACTGCTGCAACAGGATTGGTGGAGGCCAAGGCCTTCATGCCGTGCTTGTACAGAGCGGAACCTGGCAAGTGAAAATTGATGAAAAAACTAATACTGTATATCCGTAACTAAGTAAATCTCAGTAGGAAAGCAGCCAGGAACCCCAATCCAGTCATGAAAAGTGTGGTTGGTACTTCTTATTCGCCAGTCACGTATAGTTTTAAGAAAGGGTGCAGCTTTTTTTGGGAACTTGTTTTTTTATGTTTTTTTCAGTCTGGGGCATTTTTCCTTGCTATTTGCTACATGTTGGAGCAAAACCTGTACTTCGCTGAATTTTGGAGCTAAAATGTTCCATTTGCACTGTTCATCGATTTTTCCATGGTTTTAGCCGGTTTTCCAGTGTTCATTGATTTACCCAAAGTTTTCATCGATGTTCCATAAATTTCATTGAGTTTTCCATGGTTTCAATTGATTTTCCCATGGTTTCGATCGATTTGTCCATGCATAACATGCACCTAATGAACATGTAGAATATAGGTTTAAGCACAACCGTGTTGGGTCTAAATAGCGGCATTGGATGCTATCATAGTGTTGGTTGGCTTAGGGTTTATTAAGGGTTGGTTTAGGGTTGGTTTAGGATCATTTAGGATTGGTTTAGGGTTGGTTTAGACTTTATTTAGGGCTGGTTTAGGGTTTATTTAGGGTTGGTTTAGGGTTTATTTAGGGCTGGTTTAGGGTTTATTTACCATTATTTTAGGGTTGGTTTATGGTTTATTTACGGTTGGTTTAAAGTTTTTTTACGGTCATTTAGGGTTGGCTTAGGTTTATTTAGGGTTGGTTTAGGGTTTATTTAGGGTTGGTTTATGGTTGGTTTAGAGTCATTTAAGTTATGTTTAGGTTGTTAGGTTGTTTAGGTTTGGTTTGGGGTTTGTTTGGGGGTTGTTTAGGGTTTATTTAGGATTGGCTTACGGTTGGTTTAGGGTTTATGAAGGGTTGGGTTAGGGTTTATTTACGGTTGGTTTAGATAGATAGGTAGATAGATAGATGGGGCCTTAGGCAGATAGAGAGATAGATGAAATAAATGGATGAAATAGATAAATTAAATAGATAGATGAAATAGATATATTAGATAGACATATTAAATAGACAGATGAAATAGCTAGATTCAATAGCTAGATTGGATAGCTAGATTAAATAGATAGACTAAATAGCTAGACTAAATAGATAGATTGAATAGATAGATCAAATAGATAGATTAAATAGACAGATAGATAGACAGATAGATATATTCACTAGATGGATTAGATAGATAGATTAGATAGACAGATTAGATAGATAGATAGGTTAGATAGGTAGATTAATAAGATAGATTAGATTGATAGATTAACTAGATATATTAACTGGATAGGTTAAATGGATAGATCAAATAGATATATTAAATAGATTAGATTAGGTTAGATTAGGTTAGGTAAGACTTAGATTAGATTAGATTAGATTAGGTTAGGTAGATAGATAGAGGGACAGATAGATAGACAGATAGATACATTAGATAGATAGATTAGGTACATAGATCAGATAGATAGATTAAATAGATAGATGAAATAGAAAGATTAAATAGATAGAATGAATAAATAGATAGGTAGATTAAATAGGAAGATTAATTAGGTAGGTTAAATAGACAGGTTAAATAGATACATTAAATAGATACATTAAATAGATAGATTCAATAGAAAGATTGAAAAGAGATATAAAATTGACAGACTAAAAAGACAGATTAAATAGACATGTTAAATAGACAGCTTCAAAAGATACATTAAGTAGATACAGTGAATAGATAGACTAAATTAGATTAGATAAATTAGATGGATTAGGTAGGTTAGATAGGTCTGATAGATTAGATAGATTAGGTAGACTAGATAGATTTGATAGATTTGATAGATTAGATTGGTTAGATAGATTAGATAGATTAGATAGATTAGATAGATTAGATTGGATAGATAGGATAAAACAAGATAAAACAAGATAAAACAAGATAAAATGAGATAAGATTAGATAAGATTATATTCGGTTAGATTAGATTATATAGGTTAGATTATATAGATAGACAGGCAGACAGACAGACAGATAGATAGGTAAAGCATGGTAAAGCCACAAATGCCACACACCCACAAAAGCCACAGAAGCCACAGAAGCCAAAAAAGCCACAAAGCCATGCTGGAAAACAAAAAACAAAACAAAAACGAAAAGAAATAGCCCTCCTTTGAGAAGTATGTTCGCTTTTTATTTGTTCAAAAAAAAATGTTAATCCAGTAAGACCCATTTCTATGAACATCCTTGACACTAGTGTGGGACACTTTTGTATGACATCACCTCAGGTCGCACCAGCAGGACACTCACTCATGTCAGATACTGTAAAACACTCTTGCAGGATACTCTTTGGGGACACTTTTTAAGATCCTTTCTCAGACTTTTGTTCTTGTGGGGCACTCTTTGAAGAGATGATACGCTTCACAGAGTTATGAGTTGTGCAAATGGTGCGCGGGTGGCAATGGAAAAACTACCTGAAGGAATCAAAAGCAGAATGAGTGGCAGGTGAGTACATCATGGGCCGGGGGGGGTTGGCAATTGCATTTGGTGAGGTTCCAGAGGCTGTGTTGAAGCATGTTTTGTCTTTCTCTTTCCGCGCGCAGGGATGTTCTACTCGTTGCGGAGGCTCATTTGGCAAGCGCAATACTTCTGGCATGTTTCATCGGAAATAGATTCCCACAAGAAGGTCTCATACTTCTCAAATGACTGTCCCACACAAGAGCATCTTCAAAGAGTGCCTCACTAGAGAGTCTCACAAGAGCTTCTTCCAAAAGTGCTTTGCAAGGTTGTCTTACAAGAGTGTCTGACAAGTGTGGCTCCTGTCTACCGCAAAAATGCCGGACAAGACAAAGCAGTGCCAAAAAAATGAGGTAAATAAAACGGTTGGGCACGGTACTCTGCGGCAGGGAATGCACACTGCGGGGGGAAGCAGCTCCAGAAATCTGCGCTTTGTATAGCTCGGACGGTCTTCAGTTGCTGCACACGGCCAAGCAGTGCGGCAGCAACGTCCGCGCGTTGTATAAGATACAAAGCGTGCCAAAAGTATCGATTCTGATCCCGGCACCAGGGAATGAATTGTGTATCAGTACCTGAAAATACGCCCGGGGATGTTGGGAGCCAGTGGATCTCAACCTCACCAAAAACCAAAAACTGCACAAGCCCCAAGACGGTATCCTCATCACTTAGCACTCTCACATTTTCTCACTTAGCACTTACTGCTCACTTACTCTCAAACATCACTTTCAACTCTCAAATCGTCTCACTTAGAATTGGAACTCACAAAGCTTCAAACCTCTGGAAGGCGTGAGAAAGGAGGATCTGAAAATTCATCACTTAGCACTCACGCATTTTGCACACCCCTGGTGGGGTGTAATAACGTTCGGCTCACTCGAAACTCAATTGATGCTACGCTTGAACTGGCTCTCATGCTTCAACTTGCTCACTGACTTGATGCTACGTACGCTTCAACTTGCTCACTGCTTTTGCTAAGTCCTTCAGAGAGGTATAAGCGATGCAAAGGCAAAAGTGCCAAGCGATGCAACGGCACGAGTGCCAAGCGATGGCGCGCCCCCCCCAGACACCTCTGATGCTGTGCTGAGCATTCAATGGATAAGTCGCAATGCTTGCCAGCGTCACCTCCACAACAAGCTTTCGAAAAAGTCTTAACTGCTGGATGTACTGAAGGTGAGCTTCTTGAAAGTGTGTAAGCAAGGAATGACGCACAGTTGGGCAATTGAAACAAATCCATTTCTGAGTGGAGTGCTGCTGCGGATGCGCAGCTAAAGCGTTCAAAAGGCCCAAGCGTGTCGCTGGCAGAAGGTGCAGAAAAGTGAAGGAAATTGACCTGGCAAAATGGTAGACTGGCAGGCTGGCATCTAACAAAACACAGACGTTCTAATATGTAGACAAATGTATCAATGTATCATTATGTTTGAATGTAGAAATTCTACATGACAATGGAATTCAAGAGGTTAGCAGCATCAGTCAGCACCGTCGAAAAACACAATATGAAGGGCTATCCGGGCTCCAAAAACAGTATTTCGGCAATCCTGCCACTTTCGTCTTACAACTAGGCGCGTTCCAAGCAGCATCTACACAGCCTTGGAAGCTTGAAAAGTTCATTGAGGCCGCGACGTAGAAGCTGCAACACAAAGCACCGAATGGAAAACCGCCCTTGGAGAACTTCAAAATGTTCTGTGCCACTGACGCCTGCCGACCTCTCATCATATCCTCGATGCTGCCAGCCACGGCACGATGGAACACACATGCAAGGCCACCAGCCAACATGGTCTGCCACAAAGGCATGGCCAAACCTTGCGCCCACTGAGTCTGCTGAGTCTGGAGGGTCTGGGCTTTCTCTGCACACTCCGTCGATGATTGAGATCGACTTCTCTCTGAAAGTCTTCGAAATCTCCGAAACCATGGCAATCGCAAAACTCCATGAGGCCGGCATGGGCCGCGTTTGGAGGAGCGGGGCTGCACATTCTGAACAAAGACCCTTGGAGTCGTTGGTGCTTCAGTCTCCTCTGTCATGGGCTCGGAAGCCTTGGAAATCACCTCTACCAGGTCCTCTTCATCTGCATGCATGCTGAGATCCTCCGATGCGAGGCCTTAGGTGTGGAGCATCAAGCTGAGGTCTCAAGCAACAAACATGCATGCATCACAGGCATATGTGGCAGAAAATATGGCAACATGGCAAACAGCAATTTGCGATTCCCGCCCAGTGAGTTGCAGAAGCTTATTTAAACAACCCAAGGCCCAAGCCCTTGAGAAGGGGGATCCGAATGACCAATAGACCAAGGAGAGGTGAAATGCCGCACAATGAGTAAGCTCAGCTACGTTAGGGAAATGAAAGTGCAACGGTTGATTACAGTATATAATAGAAACATGCCATGCAAGGTTTGCAATGGATGCCGCAAAAACTGTGTGAGGACCATCAGGTGTCAAAACATCACCGAGAAGCGGAAAGGTGGGACCCACTCGGAGCTGAGGCTCAGAATTGACACGGCTTCACCAACACAAGCCCCTGGGTGCCCCTAATACAGTTTCTGTTTGCATCCCAAGGGTCTGTGACACTCACTGAAGCTGGAGGGTGTAGTATCCGTAGTGGCAGTCATGGCCGCTGTCGCCGGCGTCGTAGGCGCCGGGCCAAGCAACCACAAACGGCCCTGCTGAACTGCAAAATGCACTGCATCAATTTCTACGTGCTGCGCCCTGGACAACATATCCTAGGGAAGGAAAGGAACTGCGTGTCGCGCGGTGCAGCTTTCAACAGGTCCCACTCAAGAAGAATAAAAACATATAAAAACCAGTTTCAACCCCAAAGTCCTTACAATGCGCCAATCCTGCGCATACGGGAAGGAACTTCTCCTCCAGCGAAAGGAAGTCAGATTGCCGCACATTGTCAGAGATGTTGTGTGCCTCCAGGCGCGGCTGCACAGTGTCTGAACCAAAACTGTTGCATTGTCAAGGTTTTCTAAATGTGCAAACGGATCTGGATCGCCTGAGCCCATTCTTGGGAAGCCTCCTTTGAGAGCCTTCGCCCTGTTCGTCGCCCAAGATCCTCCGTCTGAGCCTTTGGAAGCCAAGTGCCACTAAGTCCTGTCTCGCGCAAGTTCAGGACACCAGCACCTTGGTTTAGACCAGGTCTTGAGTGCAGCAAGCACTTGAACACCAAGTGAATGAGACACGTAAGGTTGGATGCTTTGAGGCAAACGCCTGAATCAAAGTCGTAGTTCCCAAAGATCATGCTTTTGGCAATAATGGCACAGCCTGACGCAGAAACATCCTTACGCTGTATGCCCACCAGCAGGAACTTGGGGCCAAGATAGGCCAGGGGGTAAGGAACGGCGGGTACAACGAAGAGGAAGAGGAGGGGGAGGAGCAGGAGGCCAAAATGATGAGATAATGCTGTCATATCATGATCGGTCATGAATGTACTGCTTCTGGCGGTAATATCTCAATAAACATCACTCCACCCCCAAGGTGACCAGGAGACGAGGGGGAAGACCAGGTATTGAGCCCCTGCTTCTCCACTTCCAAAACAGGAGGGAGGGCACTTCACTGTGAAGTCTCGTGATTGGAGACTCCAGCCCGTGCCAATACCATCCAATACCTAGCTTTAGCAAAAGGGGCTTCAGCCTTGTCCAATAGCGAGTTTCGCGGAAAGTCGCCTATCGAATTAAGTGCTTCTTGCGCATTGTGCTTCTGATGTCCAGCTCACAGCCAAGCCTTGGCTGTTTTTCGCCAGAGCTTCCAAGGTTCTCTGCAGCTGAACTTCCGGATTTTGAGGGAAGGGCTCACCCAACCTTGGCTGAAACGAAATCTATCCATCACATGTTGTGTCTTGGAATGTCCACCCAAGTCCCTCTAACCTTGCTGAACACACCTGACTCTTCGTGCAAATCCAACATCAGAATGAAAGAAGTACGGTGAACCTGCTATAATGACACCTCATCGCAGAATCCGCTGCAAAAGAGATGAGGCTGCAAGAACAGGTCCAAGAAGCTTCTCTTCCAAAATGTCCTTGTAAGTCTCCACGAGGCTCCGAAGCTCTGATGTTGGCAACTGCCAGTCTTCAATCCTTGCAACACGGAGCGAAGTTGAGCAAAGTGGGCCAATGCCAACTCGGGGCGTCAGAAATCTAGGAACCACAGGATGCGCAGCAAACAGTTTGCAAGACTTGTTCCAACATCTGATTGAAACAAGATGCAGCCCACGAACCCGAATGCTCACACAAATCTTAATATGGTACAGATGTCGAAACACATGGATATGCAGTCACGCAGAACACTTTTCTGCAATAGCTTACTTGAACAGTATTGTAAATATTTCCCCTGTTACCAGTCTGCCGTGTGGAGTGGAAAGTGTAGAGTGTGGGGTGTGGAGTGTGGAGTGTAGAGTGTGGAGTGTGGAGTGTAGAGTGTGGAGTGCGCAGTGAGGAGTGTAAAGTGTGGTGTGTGGAGTCTAAAGCGTAGAGTGTGAAGTGTGGAGTGGAAAGTGTAGAGTGTGGAGTGTGGAGTGGAGTGTAAAGTGAGGAATGTGGAGTGTGGAGTGTAAAGTGTGGAGTGAGGAGTGTGGAGTTTGTAAAGTGTGGAGTGTGGAGTGTAGAGTGTAAAGTATAGAGTGTAGTGTAGAGTGCGGAGTGTGGAGTGTAAAGTGTAGAGTGTCGAGTGTGGAGTGTGGAGTGAGGAGTGTGAAGTGTAAAGTGTGAAGTGTAAAATGTGAAGTGTGGTGTGTGTAGAGTGTGGAGTGTGGAGTGCAGAGTGTAAAGTGTAGAGTGTAAAGTGTAGAGTGTGGAGTGTGGAGTGTAAAGTGTAGAGTGTCGAGTGAGGAGTGTAAAGTGTAAAGTGTGGAGTGTAGAATGTAGAATGTAGAATGTAGAGTGCGGAGTGTGGAGTGTGGAGTGGAAAGTGTGGAGTGTGGAGTGTACAGTGAGGAGTGTGGAGTGTAAAGTGTGCAGTGAGGAGTGTGGAGTGTGTAAAGTGTAGAGTGTGGAGTCTAGAGTGTAAAGTGTAGAGTGTAAAGTGTAGAGTGTGGTGTGTGGAGTGTAAAGTGTAGAGTGTAGAGTGTGGAGTGTGGAGTGAGGAGGGCAAAGTGTAAAGTGCGGAGTGTGAAATGTAAAGTGTGGAGTGTAGAGTGTAAAGTGTAGAGTGTGGAGTGTGGAGTGTAAAGTGTCGAGTGAGGAGTGTAAAGTGCAAAGTGTACAGTGTGGAGTGTAAAGTGTAGAGTGTTGAGTGTTGAGTGTGGAGTGAGGAGTGAGGAGTCTAAAGTGTAAATTGTGGAGAGTGGAGTGTAAAGTGTAGAGTGTGGAGTGCGGAGCTTCCCCGATAGACACGGCGACGCTACAGGAAAACCAGAGACTTGAGACGAGACACGTGGGCGCAGAAAAAACGAGCCTTTTGTGCGAGACTTCCGCTAAAGTTTGACACTGTCGACATGTTATCAAACAGGTTGGAATGTCACAAAGCGCCACGCCTGCCACGCAAAACGACATGACAACCTGCTTGGAAACCTTCGAAAAGGAGAGGTTTGATAGCTTCCCCCATAGACACGGCGACGCCACAGGAAAACCAGAGACTCGAGACAAGACACGTGGGCGCAGCAAAACCAGCCTTTCGTGTGAGACTTCGCTGAGTTTGACACTTTCGACACGTTATCAAACAGGTTGGAATGTCACAGAGTGCCACGCCTGCCAAGCAAAACAACATGACAACCTGCGTGGCAACCTTCGAAAAGAAGAGGTTTTGCAGCTTCCTCCATAGACACGGCGACGCCACAGGAAAACCAGAGACTCGAGACGAGACACGTAGGCAGGAGCATCAAACCGAGCATTTCGTGCGAGACTTCCGGCAATTTGCACAGTTTGCAACATGCGACAAGGAGCGATTTGCAGCTTCCCCCATAGACACAGCGAAGCCACAGGCAAACCAGCGACTCCAGACGAGACACGTCGGAGCCTCAAAACGAGCACGTCGTGCGAGACTTCCTCCAATTTTGACACTTTGCATCAAAATCGACGTTTTCCTACGAGTTTTCTCACGAGCCCGAAATTTTGCTACCTCAAAATTGATGTTTCGTGCGAGGCTTCCGTCAATTTTCAGCACATGTCACAAAATGCCACGCCTGCCACGGAATTTGCACCTTGTCGCCACTTGACGCAGCCCTGCCAATGCGATTTGCAAAAAACACGCAACGCGACACGTCTAAAGTGCTGCGCCTGCCACGCAAAATGACGATGGACACGTCCAAAGTGCTGCGCCTGCCACGAAAACTGCGACGCATCTTCTGAAAACGTTGCAAAAGTATTGCGCCTGCCACACAAAACGGCTTTCGACACGCTACAAAACACGTCTGAATGTCACAAAGTGCCACGCCTGCCACGCGAAACGAAGCAACAATACGTTTGAAACCGCCAAAAACGACACCTCCTGCAGAACTTACCATAGGCACGGCCATAGAGCAATCGCGCGAACGGTTGCGGACGGTTGCGAACGGTTGCGAAGGGTTGCGAACGGTTGCGAAGGGTTGCGAACAGAAACGCAACATCGAGCGAACACACTCTCAGCCCCCAGACCAACAGAGTGAAACGGGAACCCTTGCTACGCATTCGAGAAAATAATGTACAATACAAATAACGCTCGCAGGAAGTTTAGAAGTCAAATTTCCGACAATAATATGTACAAATGGAAAAGCAAAGGTCGGAAGAGTCAGAGAAGAGAAAGGCAGAAGAAAGAAGATCTAGGTGCGCAAAAAGGTTAAAAAATCGCAAGCACTGCTTTTTTCCGCGATTGTGTGGCCCAGGAGGGTCGAAAAGTAGGTTCGCTAAAGCGACGGGCGCGGAGCCATCTGTGGAGATGGGAGATGAAAAGTTGCACGCCATTGCGGCGCGAAACGCAAGTCAAAGTCAAAATGCTAAAAACACCTCGGTATCGGATCACTTTGGGGCGCTGAGATGTTCAAAAAGTGCGTGCCCTTGTGGTGCGAAGCATATTTCGAAGTCCAAACGCGAAAAGCACACCATGTTCGGAACGCTTTTGGAAGTTACGATGTGGAAAAAGTGCATGGCGTTGTGGCGTGAAGCACATCTCCAAGTCAAAATCTGCAAAACACACCACGTTCGAAACACTTTTGGAAATTGAGTTGGTCAAAAATTGCACGCCGTTGTGGCGGGAAGCACATTTCAAAGTCAAAATGTTAAAAACACCACATGACCGGACCACTTTTGGAATGTGAGATGCCGCTGCGGCGCGAAGCCGCTGTGGCGCGAAGCACATGTCAACAGAAAAATGTGAAAAAACACACCACGTTCGGATTACTTTTGGACGTTCAAGTGCCGTTTTGTGTGGCAGGCGCAATGGGTTCTGCACCTTGCGAAAGGTGAGCAAAACACGAGGGTTTTGTAGCAATTGCAAAAACGATGGCAGGCGTGGAATGTTGGAAGGTGATCTGCAAAGATGGATTTCGGTGGATTTCGGTACAAGAGACATCTTCATCAAAGATGTTGGGTGGTTAGGGCGCTAATTTCCTGAGAGCAGTTGCATTTTGGGGGATCAAATCTTGAGGTTTGCTGAGATGATTTTTCGTGACAGGCGCAGCACTCCGTATGACCTGGCCTCACTTTTTCGTGGCAGGCGCAGTACTTTAGCCAGATGGAGTGGAAAATTTACAAAACGCATGCATTGGTCCGAGCCCGTCAGCTCTGCAGTCAACTTCCATTTTGAAGGAAGTCTCGCAGAATTGCTTCGTTTTTTGATGTTGTCAACTTCGAAACTTGAAGTAGTCCCGCAGAAATTCTTTGTTCTTGGAGGTGTCAAGTGTCAACTTCCAGTTTTTTCAAAAGTCTTCTATATGCTCCGTTTTGGACCTGCCAGCTTCCTTTTTTAAAGGATTTCTCGCATAATTGTGTCCTACCTGAAAAGGTAGAGAGCTAAATAAATAGATAGACCGACAGATAAATACACAGACAGATAGGTAGACAGAGGGACAGACGGACAGACCGACAGACAGGCAGACAATTAGAAAGACAGATAGGCAAATAGATAGTCAGATAGTCAGATAGCCAGAAGGCAGATAATCAGATGGTCAGACAGATAAATAGATTTATAGACAGATAGATAGACAGACAGACAGACAGATAGATAGGTAGATAAGTACATAGATAGATAGATAGATAGATAGATGAGATTAGATGAGATTAGATTAGATTAGATTAGGTTAGGTTAGGTTAGGTTAGATTAGATTAGATAGATAAATAGATAGATAGATGGATAGTTAGATAGATAGGTAGATAGTCCAATCAGATAGACAGATAGACAGATGGACAAACAAACAGACAGAGAGAGAGAGAGAGATATATATATATATATGTACCACATCAGCATCAACACCATCATCAACCATCATGGCCCGCACCAACATCATAACCGAAGGAAATTAGAAGTCAAACTTCCGACTTTTGGACAAATGCAGCAACAGCTGTGAGAGCCATCAGGGAAAGGGTGAGAAGGGAAAGAGGCAGAGAAGAAAGAGACAGAGAAGAAAGAGACAGTAGAAAGAAGAGCAAGGTGCGAGAAAAGGCAAAAAAAAGGTGCGAAACACTCTATTTTTCACATGTTTTCTGGCTCTGGAAGCTTAAAAAGTAGGCTCGCTAAAGCGGCGGGTGCGAGCTACCTCGTGATCGCCCAGCTTTCCATGTCGAAAAGGTAAATAACTAGATCGACAGATAAACAGATAGATAGATAGATAGATAGATAGATTAGGTAGGTAGGTAGGTAGGTAGATAGGTAGATAGATAGATAGATAGAAAGATAGATAGATAGATAGATGGGTGGGAAGATAATGAAATAGATAGAGGCAGAAATAGTGATAAAGATAGCGATAGAAATAGCAATATAGATAAAGATGGAAATAGAGAAAGAGACGCAGATAAAGAGAAATAAAGAGATAGAAACATAGAGATATAGAGGGAAAGGCGGGTACACAGACAAACGGACACAGACACATACACAGACACAGACACAGACAGACAGCTAGAGAGATAGAGAGATAGGGGAGACATAGAAAGACGGAGAAAATCAAAAAGAGAAAAAAGATAGATACAGAGATTGGGCAAGATTGACAGAGGCAGGTAATGGATTGGAAACTAAATAGAAAAAGCGGGAGAGATAAATAGATAGCTAGACATATGGACAGACAGGCAAAGAGACAGATAGACAAAGAGACGGATAGACAGACAGACAGACAAACAAACAAACAAACAGACAGATAAATAGATAGATCAGTAAATAGATAGACAAATAAATAGACAAATGGATGGATAGATAGGTACATAGATAGATAGATAGATAGATAGATAGAGAGATAAATAGACAGACAGACAGACAGATAGACAGATAGACAGGCACACAGATAGTCAGGTAGACAGATAGACAGGTAGACAGATAGACAGGCAAACAAATAGATAAACAGATGAACAGATAGACAGGTATACAGATAGATGGGCGGATAGATAGGCACAAAGAAAGATAGACAAAGAGACAGGCAGGCAGATAGACAGACACACAGACACACAGACACACAGACACACAGACACACAGACACACAGAGACAGATAGACAGACAAACAGACAAACAGACAGACAGACAGATAAATAGATAGATAGTTACATGGAGAAGGAGATAGAGGTAGAGATAGACAGAGAGAGAGAGAGAGGGATTTAGAGCCTCAACCACCTGTCGATCCATCAGTGGGTTCGCTCTACCATCCATGCATCACAACAACCCACCTCTCCTATAGGTGTCCTATCTTTGAAACTTCCGTCACCGCCTTTTGCTGTACTACTGGTATATCGGGCCCCACCGTGTTCCAAGAAAATAATGATGTGATCAGTCTTGATAAATTCATGCAAAACCCACAAGAGAGCACTTGGAGTTTAAAAGAACAGTATAAATCCAGAAATCCATAGAAATCCAACAACATCGCTCCGAATAATAGGAAATTCCAAGGCTCTGTCCACCGAGCCAATCTCTGGCGCTCAGCTGTTGCTTCAACTTCTGCAGCTCCTCATCGAAGGGCTTCGGATCCACTTCGCAAACTACCTGTCCCAAAGTGCCAAGCTGTCTCTCAAGGTTGATTTTGTTAATGTTCTTTCTTGTTTGAAGTGTCCAGCTGGAGGAGACATGGCAAAAACATGCAAAAACATGAAATACTGATGGCGTAGGCTGACATAATCTTACGTATCATAAATATCATAGTATGTCGACACCTGCTCAAGGTTTGTAGTTCCATTTCGGAAGTACTTCATGAAAAAAATATGGTGCAACGTCAGGTGCACCTGAGCATAGGATGCCAGCAAGCGCCGGTAGGAGTCCCACACGCAATTCGCGTTCTCCTGCAGCGCCATCCTCTCGGCGATCTCATCGGTCAAGCCCAAACCGATGACTTCTTGGGAGCTGCCCCGGAGTGACATCAAGAGTGGCTTGTCCAAGCTGCCAAAGCCTTTCTGGAGAAAAGTCTCCACGTGGGACATTGCCATTTTAACACTGGGCCATGAAGAATCTGTAAGGCAAAACCCTGGTGGCACTGGTAGACCCAAGTTGCCCATCTCACACAACTGTGTGGCATCCTTGCCTCAAACGCAAACGTGACATCACGTGGCGTATTATTAACACAACAGCTACGAACACTTTAAGGCTTAAGGCATCAAAAGCCTATCAAAGGCGCAAGGCAAAGCAACTGAAGCAGCTTGAGAAGGCAGGGTGAGAAAAGCAATCTGCAAACAAGCGGCCGAGCTGTTTTGCCAGGGTCACATGCCGAGTTGACTGGCACAAACCAAAGAAACAGGTTGAGCCACATTCGTCCAGGCTTGGAATCTCTAGAGAGGCATTGTTGCCGTCAGCACCAAGTACGCCCTGCCATTTGCTGATATGCCGACTTGGGGCCTATGAACCTTCTCAGTACTGGATGCTAAACAATCACACATTGTGAAAGACTCAATCTGCCCGAATCTGGACTCTTTTAACAGACCACAACAGACTACATGCTCCAACAGCGCCCACCACTGTTTCCATTTCCATCATGATCATTCCATAGACAGACTTGTTGTTCTGAAGCCATTGGCGCATCACCCTGCAGAACTATCGCAACTATATAAGTACGGGTGAAGCAGAATGTACTCATTTTTGGTCCTCTTTGCCGTTCACGTGCATCCTCGTGCCACTCCCACCCTTCCTTTTCACACCCACCTTGTCTTGGAGAACATGCTTGATTCGGCTCCGCCGAGACGATTGCTCAAAGGTGGTGCCTACGATGCTACTCAAGATGCTCCCGCACTGATCGATGGCTGCGCTCATCACCTCCGAGTCCTGCAATTCCTGAACAAAGTGCCAGTGCTGCTGGCGGCATCCAAGGCAGTGTATACCGCTTCTACCTTTCCAAAGCTGTTCTTTTCCATTCCTTCCCTTGCCTCGTCCACGTACTTTAGGACATGGCCATTGGCTTTCACAGCTTGCAGAACAAAGCCGCGGTCGCGCTGTAATTTCGTGCTGCAGAATTTAAAAGCTCTGCCACACTGGGCGACTGCCTCTAGTGTTAGATCAGAATCACCACGAAGATCTGAAGAGGCGAACCTTTGGTGCGCAATGAAAGCTGGAGCTGACTGCGTTGCCCAAGTTCCCAGCATCCCAAATTGCCAAATCACCGTTGCAGACTACAGAAGCCTCAGGGAGGCCGCTTATGGTTCAAGAATGGTCAAGATACTGCAAGGCAAGGCCATTTTGCCGCACTGCCGCCAAAGCTATGGCCTGCAAAAAGGCCCAGACGAACTTCCCCCAACGAGAAGCAACAAACCGACTCCAGTCACAAGCGATATCTTTCCCAAGCACGGTATCTTTAAGAGCGTCAACAACTGTGATTATCCTCTTAGTGTCTCTGTGGGGCAACTAGGTTGGCACTTTCATGCCTGAAGACCTGCGAACACTCTGTTTCTGAAAATAGTTTCTTGATCTTTATTTAGTAGACATTGTGTTTTTTCCTTGTTTCTCAGAATCATCTCTCTTAAGTCCCTTAAGGTTCTGAACATGGCTGAACCATTGTTATGTTTTCACACAGCACAATTCAGGAAAAGGGCTTGGGGATCAGGTGAAATTGAAAACGATCTGCCATGTAGCCGGGTGTTTGACTGCTTGATTGCAAGTTCAGTGAGTATGGTAGGACCTGGTAGGACCTTTGTGTCAAATAGTCACTGTTTCAAGCTTTCATGATTACCCAACCAATCCTGTTGCAGTCGACAATGGCACATGAATGGAAGTCATCTAGGGATCCAAAACCAAGATCATGGCAATGATGTTGTGGTTTTTAAAGGCAATATGTTTTTTGGAAATCTTGACTTTTTGGCAGCCCAAGAAAGTGACTTGCCCCACTCAAAACAATGGAGCCATGAACTGCCAAAAGTTCTTCCGCACCTTATCGTTCCTGAGAGGCTCAGAGGCATACTGCAAGGCCCACCCGCAGGAAGACACTGCAGCAAAAACTGTCGATTTGTCATCCCAGACCTGTCACAAGGAACTTCGCTGGCAAGGCTACTGCCACAGAATCACAGAAAATTAAAATGGATCCAATATCAAAAAATATTATATAATTCAAATGCACAGGCAGATTGTACGGCTGACGTATGGTCACATCTCATATCATCTCATCACATCTCCATGGTCTGCTTTTCTCCTGATGTCCTTCTCTTGCAGCCTCAGCGGATTGGTTCAATAATTCGCTCCAATCCTGCAACGAACGCGCGAACCAGGGCATAGTGCCCTCGCCAAAATGATAATGATCGGCTGACCTTTCTGGTTTGGGTGTCTCGATTTCCCATCTAGCTTCGCATTCCACCAGTTTCATCCATTTTCTTGTATGGCTCATGTTGTGTTTTCTGCAAGTGATTAGTTGCTTGTACCCTCTTTTCCCCCAGTTTTGGGTCTCGCTGTGTGGTATGTTACAATGAAGAGCAGCTTGTGGACACCAGCCACAGCTCAGCTTTGTCATGAGCACGTGCATCTTCTCAACAAATCTTCGCAACGAATCTTCGCATATCTTCGCATATAAATGTCACTTGCATATCTGATGTCTCCTCCACAGCCAAGCGAAGCCATAGAACTTGTTGCTGAGTACGTCTCACCAGAGTCACCTGGTTGCCAAAACGAAGCACATGTCACACTCATCAAGGCTAGTGCGGCTAGTGCTCTTGCTGTGAGGCTTTCAAAACGAAGGATTGAGTCATTCAGTCAATTTGTAAACCAATGATTTTGCATACTCCCTTTGATCGTATGGACTCCGAGCGAGCGATCCGACCTCTGGACGTTCGATGTTCAGCAAATCATCCAGCAGCTCAACATCAGGCAACTCTCGGAGGTCATAAATCAGTCGCTGTTCAACTGGGTTGATCCCTGTGACCTCAGAGGCTTTTGGCTTCAACTGGAACCTTCTCCACAAAGTTGGGACAATGGATGGCAAAGAAGTGGCTTTCCAATCTGCTTAGTATCTGCAAATGTAAGAACACGGGGACGCACTCGACTCTAACATACAAATATTCAAAATACACATTGATCATCTGCGGTTTTTCTTTTGCGGACCTCAACGATTGGCCGTGCGGCCAAATGGACCTACATGCCACGGCCACATCTCCCATCCCACAGTAATGCTAAGAGCTGAGCTTTGTGGATGGCTTCCTTCAGTCACACAGCGATGCCGCTACGTATGACAAAACCATGCACAAGAATAGGTAGAAAAATGACTTGATACCGACTTGATACGGACTACTGCAAAGTGAAGAACAAATTGCACATCGTTGTGCCCTCCCTCAATTCTCCCCACTCCCGATCCTTCAAATTGCTGATGTGCCAGGAGCTGCAAATGTCATCCACAACGCACAGGTGGCCAGCGGCGCTGTTGACCACTACACTCCGTCCTTCCACAGGGCCTTCCATGTTTCCTTCCTATCATCGACTTATCGAGTTTCGCTTGAAAAAAAAATGCCGCTGCAGTCGAGAACTTCGCTTTCACCGATGCAATCCCTGTCATCCCTACAGTATTGACAGGACCGTACCCTAAAGGAGGTCAAGATGGTCAAGCAATGACTGTGAGCCAAGGGCTTCTTTCTCCTAACCTATGAGTCATCATATAGGGTCATTGGTGGATACTTTGTGGGCCAGGAAAGATTCTGCACTGTCACAGTGTGGGACAGCTTCTGGGACTGTAGCTTCTACAAAATTCGGAAAAATTGAGGTGAAGCATGTCGCTAGGGAAACCTCAAGCTGAGTAGGACCGAGTTTCAAAAGAACATCCAGCTATGGCAAGGGGAAGAATTTCAAAAGGGCATCTGCTTGTCCCTCTCTGGCTAAGGCAAGAACACTGAGCCTAAAAGTCTGTCCATTTTTACACAGGTTTGTAGGAAGCATCTGCCAGGATTAAAACTCACCTGGGTGGAGGATGAAAACAGCGACCAGCTTGCACTAGTCACCAGTTCTCTACCAGACTCTACCGAGTGTTTCTGAATGCAACCTCACAGACTCAGTGTCAACTTGGGCCTCGAGTCTAAAAGAAGCATCAATAGCATCTGTGTCCACTGAGGCTCCATCAGCATGAATTTGCACGAATTTGCTATCCGCCGACCAATGCCAATCAGTGGCCGCCATGCATCATGTCCGAATTACACAGCAAAGCTACATACAGCACAGCAAGTGCCACCAACATGTTGCAACTTGTTGCACCCTAGAAAGCCAAGAGCACATCTCGGCACAATCAATCAACACCAACAGCAGAACACTCTGGCTTTTCAATTGCAAGCACCTCATCACAGCCCTACGAAGGGTCAGGCTGATGCATTCCATGCCCTCCATATCGCTCCACTGAAATCCGTAAGATCAACCCACCTGACCAGCTCTCGTGCATTGGGTGGGCAACCAAAGGCAACCGCCATCACTATTTTTAGATCTCTATTTCTATGAATAAATAATTAAACGTATAGATATATATATATATATATGATTTTATATATATATATGATGATGATGATGATGATGATGATGATGACGATGACGATGACGATGATGATGATGATGATGATGAGGGATGATGATGATGATGATGATGATGATGACATATAGTATAATATAATATAATATAATATGATATAATATAATATAATATAATATAGTATAATATAATATAATATAATATAATATAATATAATATAATAATAGTAGCAATGATAATAACAATAGTAATAAGAATGATAATAACAATAATAATATAATATAATAATAATAATAATAGTAATAATAAAAACAATAACAATAAAATCAATATATATATAATATACATTATATATGCACATATTCCCCAAACTTACAACCAAGCTGCCAGTCTGCTTCTCTCTTGGCCAGTCGTGGTTCCACATTCAACTGAATCATCTCTCGAGGCTGGCCACCTATCAAAGCAGCATGAAGGAAGTTGGACAGCAAAACACGGCCATGTTTCTCACGAAATTGGAGACGAAACTTTCACACTTGTTTCGGTCAGAGGCGCCATGCAGCGAGGCATTTCAAACCACTTGTGGATTCACATGCAACGTCGAACAAAACGGGACACCCTCTAGCCGCACTCGCCGCTCTGGCCGCTCTAGCCGACAAGTTCTGCCGCTGAACCCAAGAGAAACCATTCTGCCTCCTTGATGACGCAGTACATGCTGTGTCAAGCCGCTCCTCTAGCCAGAATGGAAAGGGAAAAGAATGGGAAGAGAAGGAAGGGGTTCTCTGCCTCTGGCACCTTCGATTTACATCGATTTATAGTGTTTCCATGCTTTTATCCATTTCATTGACAAGTCTACGCTTGATTCTGGCACGGAGAAGTTTCTCACGATTGCTAACAACAAATTCCCAATGAGGTAGCAGTCCTTGGGCATTAATCCCCCAATACTCTCTGGGAATTGCGCGAAAGACCCAAAGAGATCCAAAGAGATTCAAAGAGCACATCGCATCCACCCAAGGTTAGGAAGTGCTTCATTTCATTTCACCCTTGCTCCATGCAAACCACTTGCACCCAGCCTGTGTGCGGCGTCGCAGCTTTTCCAATGCCTACGCAAAGGGATTAGGACATTAGGACATTTATAGCGCGTTTCCAAAAAGCAGCTAATGAGTTAATGCAGCTATATATACATTTGTTACCTACATACTCGCCCTCTCTCTGTCTCTGTCTGCATAATTTTCTGCTCAGAAACCATCACAATTTCCTTCGAACAAACCTGCCCAAAAAAAAAAACGTCCTTAGGAAGCTCTCCTCAGCCCTGCGCTGGAGGTCTCCCAGTCACAGACAGGCTTGCAATGGTTTGCCCTTGGGAATCTCCCTGCCTCTTGCTGCCGCTGCAATCTCAGCTGCAACTCTCTATAAAAGCCTTGGTTGGTGCAAATGAACTGAGTCGAAATTGGCAACTGTCGTCACTGCCGTCTTTGCTTTGCTTGGGCTTCTGGGATTGGCCAACACCTTCGCTCACAAATCCGAAAATTTTCCGCTAGGTTTGCAAATTAAAAGTTCCGAAGCAAACCAAGGAGTGCATGTACTTACACTGCTATGCAGCAATACTTCCAGTAAGAAGTTAAGATTTTATAGTTGTCATGGCGGAAACTTGAAGTTCCTCATTCCTTCCAGGCCAGCCTTCTGCATTGAAACGGCTCTCATCGCGCCAGGCTGTCATTGGGAAGCCAGCTGCGTTTGCTCTCGAAGAGTTGTTTATGTTTATAGAATTTATGCAAGTAAAGACCTGCAATGCTCCAGTGCGCCAATGGCATAGCCTTAATGTGGCCGAAAAAATTAGTCCATGGCTCTGGGCCAGATGAATCACCTCTGCAGAAAACAAACCCTTGCAAACTTTGGAACGCAAACGAACTTGACTGTTGAGCCCAAAAAAATGGTAAGGAGAAGCATGGTTGCACCGGGTACCAGGATGGATTAGGGACAGCTGCCAGATTCATACAAGAATGATAACTTCTACGTTGCCAGATTGGCATGTGTTCCAATGAAATTGGAAACCACGAAAGCCCGTTCGGCTTTTACTGAGGAAAAAAACACTCACAAGGAGATGAGCCTAGGGCCATTCACGATGAGAAGGAAATGACGGTTACGAAGATAATGACGAGCATGAGGACGAGAGTGACAGTTTTTTCTTTCGTGTATACGAGAGCGACAATAGGTATGTACAGGGGAATGATTTGTATCTACTTGTTTGTATATATATATATATATATACCTGTGTCTGTGTGCGTTTGTGCGCGTCCGTACATTACGTGCGTGGTTGTACATGAGTCTTGTCAAACTTGTCGTTTGACGTGTCTACAACCGCGTAGATTCTACACATTTGGGCATAATGATGAGGATGATGAGGATGATGACGGTGACGACGACGAGGCTGATGATGATGATGATGATGATGACGACGATGACGATGATGACGATGATGACGATGATGACGATGATGACGATGATGACGATGATGACGATGATGACGATGATGACGATGATGACGATGATGACGACGACGACGATGATGATGATGATGCTGATGCTGATGGTGATTCTGATGCTGATGCTATGCTGATGCTGATGCTGATGCTGGTGCTGCTGCTGCTGCTGCTGCTCGTGCTGGTGCTGCTGGTGCTGCTGGTGCTGGTGGTGCGGAGGAGGAGGATCAGGATCAGGATCAGGATCAGGATCAGGATCAGGATCAGGATCAGGATCAGGACGAGGATCAGCCCGAGGATCAGGACGAGGATCAGGACGAGGATCAGGACAAGGATCAGGACGAGGATCAGGAAGAGGATCAGGACGAGGATCAGGACGAGGATCAGGACGAGGATCGGGACGAGGATCAGGACGAGGATCAGGACGAGGATCAGGAAGAGGATCAGGACGAGGATCAGGACGAGGGTTAGGACGAGGATCAGGACGAGGATGAGGAAGAGGATCAGGACGAGGATCAGGACGAGGATCAGGACGAGGATCAGGACGAGGATCAGGACGAGGATCAGGAAGAGGATCAGGAAGAGGATCAGGACGAGGATCAGGACGAGGATCAGGACGAGGATCAGGACGAGGATCAGGACGAGGATCAGGAAGAGGATCAGGACGAGGATCAGGACGAGGGTTAGGACGAGGATCAGGACGAGGATCAGGACGAGGATCAGGACGAGGATCAGGACGAGGATCAGGACGAGGATCAGGACGAGGATCAGGAAGAGGATCAGGAAGAGGATCAGGACGAGGGTTAGGACGAGGATCAGGACGAGGATGAGGAAGAGGATCAGGACGAGGATCAGGACGAGGATCAGGACGAGGATCAGGACGAGGATCAGGACGAGGATCAGGAAGAGGATCAGGACGAGGATCAGGACGAGGATCAGGACGAGGATCAGGACGAGGATCAGGACGAGGATGAGGAAGAGGATCAGGAAGAGGATCAGGACGAGGGTTAGGACGAGGATCAGGACGAGGATGAGGATGAGAATGCGACAACCAAAGATGTAGAGGGGCTGACCAGATCATCGTGAAATTCTTGTCGCTACATTGACGAAACTGAACTCTGAGAAGTTCCATCCTATGCACTGTGGCCATCGGGACAACTCCATCATCTGAGCAGCGTCCCACATGCACAACACACTCTTGACAAGGATGCAAGAATCTCTTGGCAAACAAAAATTGAAACTGCCGAGCTCCGACCAGCACATCCCACAAACAGAAAGTGCATTTTTCAATACAGCATTGAGAATGAAGCCAGCCTTTGCGGCAAAGCAAGAGATCAGGTCTGCTCCTGATTGCTTCAAGATCTTCAAGTTGCAAGCGCTTTGGCTTCACAAAAAATGTCTCATCCGATTTGGACAGAACTCACAATCTATGGCGCAACCGCACGGAGCCTTCAAAGATCTGTGATCGCATGTGGCCGAGGCAAACACTATCTGAGAAAGGGGTAAAATTGACTCCTCGGCACCATCCTTGGGCCGTCCCTGGTGCCATCCCTGGTGTCATCCCTGGTGCCATTCTTAGTGCTATGACTAGGCCATCGCTGGTGCCATCAGGGTCACTCTTGGTAGTGGGCGTAGAATGGATTCATGATATAGTGTAAAGAGCCTGGATTGACTGGAGGTGGAAATAAGGACAGAAGCTCTGGCTCGACATCTGCAGGGCACATTGAAAGTAAAACGTAATGCCCATTTGCTGGCATTGAACATGCGGGATTTTGTACCAAGACCAAGATTTATTCCAGCGATCTGGGGCTGAGAAAATGCAGCTTCTGGAGCTGACGCTTGTAGCTGGCATCTAATTTGTGGACATGCTGGGTAGGGTAGGGACTTGAATGGCATCTGTTGACTATATATATATATATTATTGCGACAAGCCTCTGCACCCACGCATTTCACTTTGCCAACATTCGCAAAGTTCAATGCCGGAAAGCCACCAACAAATACTTGGTAAGGCCTCGCGCTAGGTGTTGGTGCACTTTGTTATTTTGACTTTGTGGATGCACTATGTCACTATGGGCAAGGACACGGGCCCCAGGAAAAAGTCGGCAACATTGGGGCCGCGCCGGAGGCTCTGGAGGTAGTTCTGGCTCCACTGTCCTGTGCCACCTGAAATTTTGCCAAAGCAATGATGCGAAAAAGGACAACAATCTGCACCAGGGCCTCGAGGGGGCCAGAGGCATGAAAGTACCCTAAACATACAAGTGCTGGCAGCAGGAGTCACGTTTCAGGCAAACACATCTGAGGAAGACTCCAACGGTGTATCACGATGTTCCCATTAACACCACTTACTCAGTAAGCTGCGCTATTCTGCGAAATGCCCAAGCCCGGGATTGGAGGAGCAAAAGTGGCAAGTGCAGTAGAATCCCTTCCAGAAAGCTGGACATGTGCTGAATCTTTCCAATCACGGTTTTCTGCCGGTGCAGTCATTGGGGAGCTTCAATTTGATTGATTTGTTGGTCGCCATTACCGGCCGCAAGAAATTCCCCTTTGATTTTGGCGCAAGATTACTAGTGCCACGCTTTCGTGAACACCTGGACCTGGAGCAAGAATATAAAACCACACAAGAAAAATGCATTTGCATCAAGTTGATGTTAATCAAAAGATAAGAAATTCAGGCAAAAATAACGTTTCCAACACCAGTAGTCATCAAGACATGTCGCCCTGTAAATCTGCTACCAATATCCACCCATGACTTTTTAAAGAGTAATTACAGTAATTGCAGCCGCGGCTCTTTTCTGTCATGCCAGCTGCGAAGAAACGCCTTCTCAGCTGAATTTCTGAAAGTTTAATTGTGAGAGTTTAATTCCAAAATAAGGCACATCAGCAATTTGAAAAAGAAATGACTTACTTGTGAGGTCTAAAGAATGGAGGTCGCAAGGGAGGTCTAAAGAGGTCTAAAGGGAGGTCTAAAGGGCCATGATGGCAATATTATACCATTGAATCCTTCCGAACTTGAAAGGACTTTAGATGCTGCTATCCTGGCTCTCCGCTTCTCGGACAAGTTGCCTCCGTCGAGCTTTTGTTCGCGAATCAAGGATACGTATCAATGAAAGGTAAGGCTTGACGATTTCAACAAGACCGATTTTTCAACAAGTTTGGTAACGTTATTCTCCTCGAGGCATTGCGATTCTTGCACTGTACTCTTCTCATCAGCAATTCGGAGGTGGCGTTCTTCTGGCTACCGGAATTAGCACACAAACTAAAGGACTAACTGGTGAGCAGAACCAGGTGAAAGCTGAACCACTAGTTAGCTACTTTGTTTCCAGGGATTTAGACGAGGCCTTTGCCAGCAGCCACCATCAATATGCACACATGTCCCACCAACAGGGTCAAGATCTGGAAGGGATGTTTTGATCCTGCTCATGGGGGCTGACGGCAATGGCATGAAGCCAGGCCCCTCGGATTGCAGTCCATCACTATGCAGAGTCGACCTGGTCTGAGAGGCAGCCTGTGCGTGCTCTCTACCGGTTGTGCGCTCTACGCACAAGGATTGGCAGCACGGCTGATCGTGACTTACGAAGAGATGGCCCCAGGTTCTACTTTTTGAGTAATACAAATCCTATTTTTGCATTTCATACTCGGGTTACTGTCCGAACTGCAGTAGTCGGGTTTGAAGCATTGTGGCACAAGTAAGCCAAGGGAAGACAAGTCCACACCGATGGTCACTGCCAGCTTGTTGGGTTCCTACCCACTAAAGCAAGCAAGATGTGCAATGACTT
Source organism: Cladocopium goreaui (assembly GCA_947184155.2). NCBI lineage: Eukaryota > Dinophyceae > Suessiales > Symbiodiniaceae > Cladocopium > Cladocopium goreaui. Next base: position 179,612 of record CAMXCT020006767.1, on the reverse strand, counting down.
GCAATAAGAATGTCTCAAGTTGAACATGTATAAAAGTTCTGCTTCCAACTAAGCGGCAAAAAGGTGTTGATAGTTTGGTTCCACATGGTTCCACACATGCAACGAGCATCCTGGATCCACGCGACTTGTTTTTCAACTTGTTTGCAGCTTCCCATTGGGCTTGGCATGGCTTGGCTCAATGCGAACCTTCCTTTTGCTCTTTATGCTCTTTCGATTCCTGACGGTCACTTGCCCAACATCCCCCCTCGAGGCTATTGGGGCCGGGTAAATCGTTTCAGTTGTCTAAGCCTTCTAAGCCCAGGCCCTCCAGGTACAATTTACTCCAGGAAGTGAACAAGGCTGGCAACGGCCTTCGCTCTGATGATTTTCGGAACTTTGAATGAAATCACCTTTGGGCAACTTTTGAAAAGGTCTCTGGCAACTGCCTCACCAGTAATACAGGTGGCAAATGCATTTGTTTTTTGTGCGGGATTGTCCTGAAGGCCCGTTGGGAATCAAAATGCACTCCCCGAACCTTTCTGATGCACGCGATGCGAATCAAATGCAACGTCATGTAACCCATGCAAGGTTCACGACGATCGGCAGACTTTCATTTTGTTGGTTTAGTTTTTTTCACTGCACTCTTGAAAATCTTGAAACAATGGGCAAAACCTCAGTGACGCTTTTGGAAACCTTTCATGGCGAAACGAAAGGCTGCATCAAAAGGTGTCATGGCAGCAACCCTGTGTTTTCCCGTATGGGATCTGAAAGCAAAAGGAAATCTAAATGTGGTCAACCCGAACCGGCAATAAACGGCCAATCACAAGCATCCAATTCACGACATGACTGGAAGGTACAATGAGTATTTGGGTCATTTCTGCATCGAAGATCTCGCTGGGTGGTGTATGTTTTCTGAGTCAAGGATTCTGGGATGCAAAGGCATGACGCATGTCTCAAGGTTTTGTGCCGCTTTGGATCTGTTACACTGCGAAACGAGAGCGTGCCAGCAGCCCCACACGTCAATACTAAAAAGGCAAGGCAAGCAGCTGTCCAGAGACTGGCTGACGGACATGCAAGTCCGTGCAATGGACTATTAAGTCATCCGCTAGGAAATCATAATCATCAAAGTCATCACAATTGTTAAGATTTACTCTTCTATGCAAGGTGAAAGTTCCGCATGATCCTCGCTACTGCCGGTCCTTGCCTGAAAGCATGTCCACATGTTTGCCCAAAAAAAATGTTTCAGCACAATATCGACTCTACATCAACTGTATGAGCTGGTGTAAGCATGGTGTCCATGCGACACTTGTGGTGTGCAAACACCCTAAGTCGTGCAAGTTGAGGCAACCGCGCCAAATACCACCCCCTCGTCTTCAGGCATGGTGGCAGTGACCTTTTTTTTGCCCCTGATTTCCATCCACGCAGTTTCCAAGCAACAATCAATGTCCACACTTTAGGTTTGGGCCAAACAAATTAAACTGTTGCCACGCTGTGGTTTGAGCCTGCTGGGTGCCGGCATGAAGCTAACCCCGCCGACGAGACAATACTAGACATCCAAGCATTCAATTCTGCTGATGTGTTTTCACAACCAATTCTGAACTCAAGCGTGCCGTTTTTAAGGTGGACTTGTAACATACACAAATCAAACCCACAAAAGTGGCACAAGCATCATTTTGTCAGAACCGAAGGTTCACCACACAACTGAGGCATTAACCACGAGGACAAAACACGAAATCAACAACAGTAGTTAAATCGTTTGCACATGTGCAACCGTGTTGAACCACACAAATACCAATAAATGTCGGCAATATTCGGTTGAATGATTCAACCGATTCCTTCTATGACCATGTGACGCCACCAACAATAAACACAAGTACATCAGGACATCGGGACATCAGGATCCGCCATGAATGAAATGAAAATCACATGGGCCTGGGTAATTTGCAGCGCAAAAAACCAAACTGTTTTCTCACTTGCCCCCACTTTTATTGAACGAAGTCGTGTCCATTTTTGTTCTGCAAGGCGTCAACTGTCATGCATTGTGATCATCACACTGCAAACTACGTGAAAAACACATAGATGTTATCCAATACAATCCAACTATATCATATCCAAATGTTAAACACGTTTGGATTTAAACCTGTTTTTTTCCCCACATCTTTGTGTGGGGTTCTTGTTTTTGGTTCTGCATCCCGTCCGCCGCCTCCTCCTCCCGCTCCCGTCGCCTCCTCCCGACACACACAATTTGTCTTCACACTACTTGTCCACACACAACTTGTCATCACACAACTTGTCATCACACCACTTGTCTTCACACTACTTGTCCACACACAACTTGTCTTCTTCACACTACACACAACTTGTCATCACACAACTTGTCATCACACCACTTGTCTTCACACTACTTGTCCACACACAACTTGTCTTCACACTACTTGTCCACACATAATTTGTCCACTTGTCATCACAACACTTGTCCTCACACTACTTGTCATCAGACCACTTCTCATCACACCACTTGTCATCACACCACTTGTCTTCACACCACTTGTCTTCACACTACTTGTCCACCGGGCACCAGCACACAGGCAGAGTCAAGCTGCATCGGTTAGTGCTGTGTGCGCAGCTGCATCGAGCGTTGCCGTCGTGCCACGTCAGGTTTTGCAGGCGTGGCATTTGGCGACATGGATCGTCACTTTGCGTGGCACGCGTGGCACTTATGACACTGGGTTGGCTCTGGTGGCGCGGTTGGTCAGCCATGGCGCCGTGACGCCGCGGCGTTTTGCGTGGCAGGCGTGGCACTTCGTGACATCTGCCTTCACTTTGTTTGGCAGGCGTAGCACTTCGTGACATCTACCTTCGATCCACCCTCACTTTGTGTGGCAGGCGTGGCACTTGATGACATGGATTGTTACTTTGCGTGGCAAGCGTGGCACTTATGGCACTGGGTTGGCTCTGGTGGCGCGCTTGCTCAGCCATGGCGCCGTGACGCCGCGACCTTTTGCATGGCAGGCGTGGGACTTCGTGACATCTGACTTCACTTTGTGTGGCAGGCAGGCAGGCACTTCGTGATATCTACCTTCGCTTTGTGTGGCAAGCGTGGCACTTGATGACATGGATTCTTATGGCACTTGATGATATGGATTGTGACTTTGCGTGGCACGCGTGGCATTTATGGCACTGGGTTGGCTCTGGCGGCGCGCTTGGTCAGCCATGGCGCATCATGGCGCCGTTCGTGACATCTGCCTTCACTTTGTGTGGCAAGCGTGGCACTTGATGACATGGATTGTTACTTTGTGCGGCAGGCGTGGCACTTATTGCACTGGGTTGGCTCTAGTGGCGCGCATACATGCACACACAACTTACTCATACCGGTCTATACGTGGATGTTATTGGGAAAGAGTTGGCGCTGTCTTAGGCGACTTGATGTTATTGGATTAGTGTGTTCAGTATTGTTTGTCTAGTTTGCCTTCTATTTGGATGGAAATCTTTCACCTGCTTACATACGCCAATCCTTCACCATTTCTTTTCTCTTTCCTGCTTTCCCCATGCTATCTTTACCTTTCTTTTGCTGCTTGTTGGAAGAAGTTGACATGTGGGGTTATCCGGTCCTTTGATTTTAACAAAATTTCATGAACTTTTGGCAAGACCACGCCGCGAACCAGCCAAACGAAGGTGGGTGCTATGTTTTGCCGCACACCTTCGACAGCATGACTGCCGACATTCAACCTGCATCGTTGAATTCTGCCGTTGGCACAGATTCGTTCGCAAACGCGTCGCCAATGGCCCAACCGAGTTTACAATCATAACGTACATGTTGGGTTTTGTTGCTTCGAACTTCGAACCTGTGTTTGGGTCAAGGTGCTGTCTCAGGGTTCAACATGGATTTTGGTTTTGTTTTGATTTTTATGTGTGCGCGCTTGAAGAAAAAACTAACGCGTGTGCACCTACGCCGTACGAGGGGTCACATTTCTTCCTGGTAGTGGGATGTTTGCAGCGAGGTTGGAACACAGGGTCACGGGACGTCAGGCGCGCGTGCTTGTTGGGCTGGGATTCCGGAAATTCAGCAGGGAACCCCGTGCACATTCGCGTCCCCTTGGGGTACCAGCAGCATTTCCGCAGTCAGCCCCCTGATGTGCAAAAGAAATTTGAAAGAGGTGACCTGTTCAAGGATGTAGTGTTGGAATTGGTCGGGAATCTACACGGTAGACGCCCAGCCGGTAGCAACTACGGGAAAGAGTTCGAGCAGGTAGTCACGGAAAAAATTGCCACAAAGGGATACAGATTCCAACGAGGCAAGCGTGACCCCACAGTGCGCACATGCTCGAAAACTGGCGCAACAAGCTTGCACCACGTCGCAACCGCCGCCACCGATCTAATTTTTGTTACTGTCCAAAAAAAAAGCCGGGAAATATATAAACATGAAGGTTGGGAAGGTTGAAACGCAAAGAACAAAAGTCAACGTGTTGGGGCGCACGAAGGTGCGGACGCATGATGTTTTCTTTACGGTACCTGAAGCCAAACACCGCGACAACATCCACACACTCCTCGACCTCTGGCATGCCAAGCCGTCGAGAGTCGCAGGACGGAAAATCCGCCACAGAGTCCAACACCCAAATAGAACGGGCAATCAAATGCCCCAAATGTCTTGGAAACGCAATGTATACCCCAGCAGAGATCGTAAAAACATCAAGTCGGAAGTAAAATAACTGGCACGACATATATGGAGGAACCCCACGAAGTGGATTGGGAAAACTTTCTCACACTAGAACGCTGTTGTACAAACTTAATTTGGCTAGAATTGTGGCCTTCAACCCCGAAAGTACGGCCTCCGGTGTGATGGCCGTCGATAGTTTTACAGATTCGGATTGGGCAGCATGCTCGGACACACGGCGTTCCAGTGACGCGAGTGTGGTGGCCACAGGTGCAAGCGTAGCCATTGCGCACCCGCAAACTCAGCCCGGACTCTCCGCAACATCGTCCGGAGAGCCGAAACGCGCAGTGAGCAAAGGTGGTAGGGATATCATATTCATCAAACAGCTTGGTGAAGGCGATTTGGGTTTGGTTTTGGCCACCCGTCGCGCTTGGACAGATGCAAACACCGCGTTTGCAAACATCAAAACGGTTGGGCACAGGTGCCCGCATGCGACACATGAACGTGGCAGCCCTCTATGTCCAAGATTGGTGTCCCGAAAAGGCAAGGTCCCTGGCACGTCAAATCCGTTGAACTGCCTCACCAAGCATTTGGATGCCAAACTCAAAAGGCAGTGCTGTCAGGATTTAGCCGCGGTTGGTTTCAGTAGGTCAAATTTGCAACCCTTACTGGAAGCTGCCGAACAAATTGAACTCGTTGGCTGCACTGTTGCCCCAGCGTCCGAAGCCAAAATCCAAAACGCTATGGAAACCAAATTTTGCAACCGCCGCTGGTGCGGTAGAAGTGTGTGTCCCACAATCCTTGTCAGGAATCACAGTTCAAAACCTTACAATGCCTTCCACAAGCATTGGTTTGGAGTGAGGGGGGTTGGGGCACACAGCATGAACACGTAAAAACGTCAGGCGCACGCCTTTGAGTGCGACACATTTGTACTTCGAGTCCCAACCTTTAATCGGCGCCCGAGCGTTTGTAGGAAAATTTCTCGGTTAGCTGCAAATGTTGCAGTTGCGTGCTTCAGTTTCACGATTTGTTTTTCACCTAGTCCAACGTTTGTATTCAACACGTGCCACGCCGCAGCCTTCCGGGTTCTGTTTAAAAAGTGAATCCAATACCACCCTGTTGTCGACACCCCGCGCGCAGGATTGGTCGTGTCCCTGGCACGATATTTTGCACGAATGGAACATGAAGGTTCAAACAAGTCGTAAGTTAACATCAAGCGAAATTATGGTCACACCGTTGTTCCAATTCATATTGGGAACTTGGATGATACGATACATTGCTAGTTAACCTGCTGACAGGTGGGTCCACGGAACGCTGCGTTGGAAACCGGCCGGTGCACGTGTTGCAGAACATCCCCGACATGACTGGACATCCAAAGTTCGATCGTACATCAAGTCATACGGATGATTGGTACACCCTCGCACCCGCACGGAATTGTGGACATACGGAAGATTTCGTTGTGTTTTTTGTTTATTCCGCACCTTTTTCTGCAGCGAATCTTCCCGAAACCATTTCTATACCGGCGGCGCACGGATGTGCAAAGCCATTTCTATACCGGCGGCCCCGGATTTGCGAAGCCGATGGCAGGCCATCTCGCCATCTATGCAATGATGGCTGTGGAGCGGATGTTGCGGGGTAGATTTGTGCTCTTATGTGGGCCACTTGTCTGAGGAAGTGCGTTACCTCTGCGCTTCACCTCGTTCTTTGACCCGGCGTGCGTCTTGTAATGCTGCGGCTGCGTATTGTCTGCCTTGACGGTGTGGTTGGCCAGCACTTTTGAGTCGGGCGACCAGGGTTGTGTCAATGGCCAGTTGACTGGCGTTGAATAAAGGCAGTCCGTGGGCACTGTTGGCCGGGAGCCTGGAAAGTCTGCAGGATTCTTGCGGTGAGGGTGACGGTGGAGGACTGGGAACGTGTCGGCACATGATGCTCAGTATGCTGGCTGCGCTGGGACTGCTCCTGATGTTGAACCCAGGCTGCCCTGGGACAATGGGAGGTGTGCTGTGGTTAAGCTGGTTGTTGGCATGTCCGAAAAGCCGAGCAGGGTTTGCAAGCATGCTGCCACCACTGTGTCGTGGCGAAGGGCGAACTCTTGTGTGAGCTCCGGGGCTGTGGTGCGGAGGATGTAGTTGCACCGGGGCCTGGCACAAAAGAGGAGCAGTAGCCACGAAGCTTGTGGGTCATCCAAGGCTGGGATGCGTTCTAGGAGGCATTGGTCGCTTCGTGTGGTGTGTTCGACTTGTTCGGCCACATACTCAAGGGAACCCAGGGGTGCGCCGAGTATGGTGAGCCCTTGCTGCTCGGGGGAGGGCGTGGTCGCCGACCCACACATCGGGGCCGAGGGGATCCAGGTGTGGCGGGGCGACGCCGGCTGCATTCCAAACTCGGGTTTTGCCACTGTTGAATTGGATGCGGGTGTGTGTGTGTGTGTGTGATGTCGTATACTGCACGGACTCTGTCGCGCTGAACCACGGCATAGATGTCATCCAGCTAGGCCAGTAAAAACTCGGTGGGTTAGAGTTGTTGCTGGATGGCTTGCAGTGCGGTCTTCTAATTGTGTTGGTGGGATTGGTGTGAGTGGCTGTTGTGAGTGCATGGACCACCGCACCTGTGCCAGCGCGGGTAGACAGGGCATATTGGTGAGGGTTTGCTTCCGGCCGGCCCGCAAGAAATCCGCATCATTTTTTTCTAGGATCTTGCGCCCAATACGGGTTGCCAACAAGCATGCATGATGAATTTGAACTTAAATTTCGTGTGCGTGTTTGGTCATGGCCCAGTAGCCAAAAGCAGTGATTCAATGAAAATATCAATATGGAATGTGAGGGGTGAAAACACCACAGGAAAAACAATTCTACAACCCACTTCTTCAAGCACTCCACTGGTTTGATATTTTATTTGTATGCTGAAGTTTCATTTGTTTTTTCATTTGTTTCCTCTTCTCTAACTCTATCCGTTTTGTTTTTCGTCCGTCCGTTGTGTTTACATTTGTTTCGGCAACAAATTTGTGTCCGCGAAAAACATTTTTTTTCTTAAGCGAAAATAATGAAATTTTTTGGAAACCCCAAGATGCAATTTGGATTTGGCACCGCTGGGGACAGACCAATATAAAACCTGCCAAAAGATCGGGGGACTGTCCAGTATAGCATTTGTCAACACAACTAGGGACAGGCCAATATAAACACTGTCACAGGATCAGGTTCCCGCAGAAAAAGGCGCGCTGAAAAAAACAAATATATATATATATACAGACATACATACTATTTTGCAGCATGCGGCCTATTTTTTTGGGGGGGCAAACACCTTCAATTTAAAGCCTCAGAATTTTACTGCGCGATGTAGTACGTTGAAAAAAACAACATTCTGGTACTCGTTGTTCAAAATATTGAAAAACACTGGTGAAATACAAACTGACCTTTGCAAATTGAACCCGTCCCCGTCCCACTAGTCACACATAATTCCTATGCAAATGAAGAATATGCCATTCAAGGACGCAATACCTCCAGCAGAAAGTGCCCAACCCAGGGCTGGAGCATGCAACATTTTTTGTTCACTACAACTCTTTATATGTGTTTTTTTGAAAAAACCGTAATTCTGCAGACCGTTCCCCACACTTGTATTTGTCCATTCCTGCGAAAGTACAGTACGCAATTCAATGCAAAAAAAAACCATCATTTCCACACCAAATGTTCAAAATACGTCTGGTGATATGTGCAATCATAGATCGCAAAATTCATTGCGGGCATTCAAGCCGTCGTATATGGACAGTATTTTCTCGAACATGTTAAACCCAAAACAAAAAAAAAACTATCATTGAAAGGGACAGCATCGCTGCTGAAAATGTAGCATTCTGGTAAGTCGTGTGCCATTAATTTTCCCAGCACTGTGTCAAGAGCACTGATGCCAACAAATTCCCAGCAAACTATGTTTTTGGAATGTTTTATTTGAAATGTAGCATGAACATTTCATAACCACACCAAGTCATGCATAATGATGCAAAGCCTTGCAACATGATTTTTTTCACATCCCTACCCCCCATGCATACTTGTTCTTTTGTCTGAACTAGTGGCCAATGTAAAAGTTTAGCGGAAAAATCCAAGGTTGATGCGCCTGTTTTGTACCACCTGCAGGGTGTTGAGGTGTGTTTTAGCATGTTCTGGCCGGATTCGATTTGTAAATAATGCAAACCATCGAGGGACAAATTATATATATAATTTCTACATATTTTTGCATGTCGGTGCATTGATTGTAAAGTTCAACATTCGCGTTCTTCGAAAAAAAATAGTATTGATATTTTCACTCCCCCCTCACGCTCTGTCCTGGATACGTTTCCATGGCATTTACCACACGGAGACGCAAGAAGACGCAACAAAGCCGACCGTTACGTGGGCCATCGTCCTACGGATGTTTTGCTGCGCGTCTTGGTTTCTACCATGCCATGTTTCCCGGCGGGAACAATCCCAGCTGTTGGCGCGAATTTTTTTTCACCACGGCCACGGTCTCTAAAATTGAAATGGAAACGAGGTTTTCGCAGATTTCTGGCCAAATGCAAACCCGCGATTGCTAAACAAAACGAAACAAAACGCACGCTGACATCGTTGCGAGTCGCACCGACGCATTTGTGGAACCAGCCAGCTGGAGGAATAACATTGATTTTTCGGTCCCTCAAGCGCATCAAAGAGCTTCAGATAATAACGAGTTTATGATTTTTTGTCCGTATAGTTTGGTTGTCAATCTGGGCCGTTTTGCGCCAGCACCTTGGGTCACAATGGTTTGTTTGGTTGATGCAATATTTGTATCATGACTAACATGCGGTTTCAAACGAAGATGAAAACACCCGTGTGTTTGCAATCCATCAAAAGTGCGTGTCAAAGCTGCAAATCATTACTTACTAGACAGTATCTGTGCCTCAATATTTGAACCTAGCAGTTGCTGCCGTCTGAACGCTGCGTGGTTCCAACTCTGCTTTGGGAATTTGTCGCGCGGGAAGCCTGGTCGCAATGTCACCTTTTGGAACGATGTTTTTACCGGTGGCGTGGCACTGGGACCTGGATACCATACTGTGACGATGATATTTTTTTAGGAAAACAAATGACGATCTCCCCTGCTTTCTTCAAACTGATCCCTTTTTGGTAGTACAGGTTTAACATATTTTCTATCATTCACCGCCTGTGACCTACATGGGGAGGGGGCGGTGTATGCTTGTTAATTACTTGCGAACAAATCGTGGTGAAACAGCAAAGTTTCTGTCCTGCTGCATTGAATTGGGGTTGGGTTGTATATGTTGCCGTGCATCTGCTCATTTCAATTGTGACTGTCTACCTGTCACGATTGTTATCAGGTAGAATGAGGTGGATGAATTTCTAAGCAGACCCAATGTCCCCGACCCTTCGTTTTCCCGTTCAACATCTATGGACCCCTTTGGCGATTTCATGTTTTCGAAAGTTGGAGCACATTTGTTGCACAACACCGTTTCACAACATCGGTAGTTGCACCGCATTGTTGTTGCAGAACATTTGCACAACTTGGACATATTCATCTGATCTTTGAAGGCATTTCTTATCAAGAGAAAAGGACCGTGCCCTCGACGTTTCGAGGGTTATGAGTTATGAGCCCAAAACGCCTGCCTTAGCAATGGAAGATAGGAAAAGATCCAGTTCGGTTCCCCCTGCATGCCCTTTCTGGAGTGATGGAGTTCAAACAGACCATGCTCTTGAACATATGCGGCCTTTGGATTTAGATGGTAGGCATCAACCTGTTCCCCATGATGATGAACCAGAAAACTCACCAAAACCACTGCGAGAGATGCCAAGCGGTTTGCAGTCTGTGGGTCAGTTTGAGTCACCTGCCAGTGAAAGGGGTCGTCCTGCTGAGCCCAGCGGTGTGGAGAAACATGTGGAAGCTGCCGCGAGGCGTTCTGAGAGAGCTTGGAGGCGAAGAGGACATGCTGCGGATCGGTCGGTGAGGGCTGATCTGGGAACTGATGGAAAAGTAGAGATGAATGGAAAAGAGTTAGAGAAAGAGTTGGGTGACCAGGTTCTTCAGCACTTTCAACATGAAACAGCTAGGCTTCAGCAACAGAATGATGAGTTTCAACGAGAACTTCAGAAAATGAGGGAAGAAAGGGATCGTCATGTTGCTTTAGCAATACCGCCGTCATGGGTGCCGAAGTCACCTCCACGCATGACCCCATCTATGGAATCACATGGAGCATGGGTATCACCTGAGTCTTTCCATTGCACACCAAATGGCACACGTGTTCCGCCGGGACCACCACCACCAGATCCACCTGCTTTGCCTGTTTGGCCTCCGGACATCAGCAGTGTTGAGCCTAGCGTGGAACCTCCCAGAAAGATCCGAGGTGTGATGGGTGGGAACGGAAATCGGAGCAGTGATGTCTGCTCACCAAGAGCGGCTAGGAACCTTTGGCTTGAAAGGGAAGTAGCAGCACTGCAAGAGAAGTTGGATCAAGAAACTTTGAAAAACAAACAGTTGTCTGGGTATTGGTCCATTCCGTTTTTGACAGAGTCTGCTAGGGAGAAAGAACTTGCGGAGTCAGTAGCATGCATGAAACGTCAAGCTGGCATGACCGATCGTTGGATGTCTAGTGAAGCGGCTGGCCATCACGGCATGTTTCATGGTGATCGGGCTGGCACTGAGCATGCGCTTGGTGATCTTAATCAACCAGATCGGGCTTGCATGCAGCATGTTCATGGTGATGTATTTCATGGTGATCGGGCTAGCTTGCAGCATGTTCATGGTGATGTATTTCATGGTGATCGGGCTAGCATGCAGCATGTTCATGGCAATGTATCTCATGGTGATCGGTCTAGCATGCAGCATGATCATGGTCTCGTTGGCTCGCAACGTCAGGTTGGTGCCGAGCATGAGCATGGAGATGTATATGCACGAGGTCGGGCTAGCACTGAGCATGGGCATGGAGATGTATATGCACGAGGTCGGGCTAGCATTGAGCATGAGCTTGGAGATGTATATGCACGAGGTCGGGCTAGCACTGAGCATGGGCATGGAGATGTATATGCACGAGGTCGGGCTAGCATTGAGCATGAGCTTGGAGATGTATATGGACCTAGTTCGGAGCTCGCTAAAGATGCAGATCTTCGAAAGGCAGTTTTGCACTCAAGATCGGGCTGGGCGTCAGCGTAGCATGTCACGAGGAGATCGAGATGTGGTCGAAGATGGTGATCTGAAAGCGATTCCAATCACTCTACCTCTCTTGCCTTCACCGGAAGGACGCGATTCAAGTTTGGAAGCTGGAGATTGGTTGATCCGATCCAACTTGCACCACTGGTTGGAGACTTATGCAAAAATGCTGCGTCTTGGTGGAGGAGACTCATGCAGGCGACCACGGACAAGTACTCTGAGTGGCTCTATGCCGACCCATTGGCTCGATTGCAAATTACCGCCCCAGAAAACTCCAAGATCTCTGGGGGCTATGAAAGATTGGATCAAAGAATGACGTCTCTCCTTTTGCAGTCCATCCCGAAGGGCATCAAAGATGAGGTCGTTGCAGCCAGAGAGTTGACAACCACTGGCATACTCTTTAGAATCTTTCGCACATTTCAACCAGGTGGAATGGCAGAGCGCAGCCGACTGCTAGAAGATTTAACCACTGCCTCAGGTACCAAAACAGCTCAGGAAACGGTTGCTGCTCTACGTCTATGGAAGCGAAAGGCAAGCAGAGCTGCTGAGTTGTGCACTCAGCTTCCGGATCCATTGCTGATGATCCGAACACTGGATGGAATCTCCAAACCGATCGTCAACGGATCGACTCAGGCAAGTTTTCGCATTGCCACGTTCAGGATGAACCACAACCTGGACGTGAGACCATCCATGGAGAACCTTTGGCTTTTCTATGATCTGCTGCTGGCGGAGGCGGAGAATGCTGTGCACCCAACCGCCACAATTGTCAGTGAATGCAAAACCCCAGCAAAACCATCAGTGAAAGGGCTGCAGTCACCATCTACAGCAAAGTCCAGCGAATCGTCCACCCCATCAACATGGCCGTGCAAATTTTGGTTGACGGATGGAGGATGTCGTCAAGGACAAGGGTGTCGGTGGCCACACTCATGGGACAATGTGAGCGACAAGAACTTACGATGTTGGCTTTGCAGCTCCACACAACATCTACAACAAGATTGCCCTACGAAAGCACAGGCACGTGCGCCTGTGGGGGGAGATGGAGGTCAAGATGGTGGACAAGATGTTGGAGGTGGAAAAGAAAAGAAAGATGCCAAAGGGAAAGGAGAACACAAGGGTAGCAAAGGCAAAGGAGAAGGCAAGGTGGGGGTCAAAGAGAACACCCAGTCAGAAATCAAAAAAGATGGAAACAAGACCCCTGGCAATGCCAATGAGGAGAACAAGGGTGTTGGAGGTGGTACGAAAAATGCGGGTGCATCAGGCACAACTGCTACAAGCGAGAAACCGGAAGGAGCTGGAGGTGGAAAATCAGAAGAGCTGCTCCTGAAGTCGTTGCACCTACCCAGCGTGAAATCCATCAGCCTTCAAGAAGTTGGTGATGTCACTCAGAACCAGGAAGGAAAAATGTCGTTGGACAGTGGCGCGACCCACGCACTGAGAAGGGCAGCATCATGGTTGGAGTGGGAGGAGGCGACACCTACAGTTGTGGCACTTGCTCAGGGTACTACTTCAAAACTGCGTCTCCAACATGGAACTTCAACTTTGCTGTCCACACCGCAGGATGATAGTTTTGGAAATGGTATTGTTCCGATGGGTGCGATCACCAAACTGGGATATAAAGTTTCCTGGATCGGGGGAGATTGCCAACTTCGAGGGCCTGATGGAAAGAATTTGGATGTGGAGGTCCAGTGGAGGTCGTGAATGGTTGTCCGTTGATCGACTGCAAGCTGGGCATGAACCTGATCAGTGAGCTGGAGCATGAGAGCGGTGTGTCTTTGGCTAGAGCAGCAATGGTCAGAGGGATCTTGCAACAGCCGGAGTTGGTGACGAAGTTCCCCAATTTGGACCCGACTGTACTTCTTATGGTTCTGCTGAAACGAGAATATCCAGATCTTCCTGACAGCATCTGCCGCAAGATTGCTCCATCAACTCAAGAAGTTCAAGGAGATCAGCTGCCGTGGAATAGAAGGCAAAGGCGTCAAATCCTGAGAGCTCGGCGAGTGGTGGTTCATCTCTACAGTGGTCTGGACCAAAAGACATGGAAGAAATTAGAGGACGCTCACACTGTGGTCATCTGTGCTGACAAGTTGATCAACCCCAAGATGGACATGATGAATGACCAAGTGATGCTCTTCTTGATGAAATTAAGCTATGAAGGCGTCGCTACATGGCCTGATTGGGCCCACCATGCAGGTCCGTTTCGGCCTGCAGATATGCTGAAGATGGAGGTCCCAAACCTGTGAGAAGCGAAGCTGAACCATATGGTCTTTCAACCTTGTCTCCTGCGCAATTGGAAAAAGTCGAAGAAGATGTCACGTTGCTCTTCCGCATGATGTTGGTGTACTCCATTGCAGAGCACTACAAGGCGGGATGGTGTGAGAAGGTGTTGTTCGCACTCGAACAGCCTCAAGATCCAAGAGAATATCGTTCCAATCAAGATGTGCAGCGGCATGGATACATGAACATCTGGAGAATGGCAGCTTGGAAAAGTTTTGCTGCTAAGTATGGGTTTCGTCACACCAGTTTTGAACAGGGAACGTATGGACATGTAAAGCCAAAACCCACCACTGCTGCACACAACATTAGATGGTTTGGATGAGAATCATCAACGTGGGCTACATGGGCTCCGGGGTTTAAAAGCTGCGATGGGATGAAGAGAAAGTTTGCAAAGGACAAAGAGGGCTGTCGCCAGCTTGGGGCACCGGGCAATGCGGAGGAGGCAAACTGGGACTGTGAGACTGATGGCACGAGAGCCCAACGGGGACAGCCGCAATTGTGCCCCTTATCAGAAGTCGCTCTGAACAAATGGAAGCGGCACGTCCTTTGAGATCATCAACCCATGAGAAGAGACTGCAAAGTGTGCGTTGAGGCTGCAGGTCAATCTCGTCATCATCGGCGGGTACAACATCCTGGTGCTTTTTGTTTGTCGATGGACTTGTCAGGTCGACTCAAACGTGGGAAGGATCAGCTTGGGCATACAGGAAGCTACATCATACTTTTCCTGTCACAGCTGATGATCATCCATTGGTGGGCCCAGGTCATGCAGCACCACCAGAGGATGCTCCGCTACCATCCCTAGATGAGGTGATCGAAGAGGATGGAGTGAATGATGATGTAGAAGATGTTGAATTTCCTCGCTTTGAGGAGGGTGATGAGGTAGGTCATAATACAGTGGATGAGGACGCAATGAATGCAGCACAAGCGTCTTACAACAGCTGGATGAAGTTGGTGGAGGAATGCAAACAGGTGAAAGTCAAAACTCTCACGTTCTCAGAGGTTATCCACTCACGAAAGACTGCTGATGTCATGGAAGGCATAGCAAAAATTTACGGCCGAGTGCGAAGCCTTGGACTTCAGGTGCTGCGACTACATGCAGACCGGGCACGAGAGTTTACATCCCGGGCAGTTCAACGTTGGTGCCATCACAGAGATAAAGTGGCAACATACACATGTGGAAGCGATTGGAAGAGCAACGGACGAGCCGAGTGTGAAATCGGCTTGATCAAACGGCATGCCAAGATCTTGATGAAGGCCCACAACATCAACGAGGAGATGTGGCCGATGTTGGTTCGTCATGCCTCTGAGCGTCGTCTACGATGGCAACTGCAACAAGTGGGCCATCCAGTTCCAGAGCTTCTTCCATTTCACACCAAAGTCTATGTGAAGCGCTGTAACAGTTCAGCCCTTCTGGTGACGAACTTCTCTGGGTGAAGGTATGTGATGGTATCTTTTTCCAACATGGTAAAGGCCAAGTCATAGGAAGTGTGGGCCACTTCTTCATCTCCCTTGAGGCGTAGGCCAGCAAGGCGCTGGCGCTGCTCTGCAATGCGTCTGTCTCGCTCTGCAGTCGGTAACGTGCTTTGGCTGGAAGTATCATTTATCTTGCTCACTTCTGCTTTGATGGTTGCTACAACCAAGGTGTGGCATTCAAAGACTAGGAGTTTGGTCGAGGTGATCGTGCCCAAATTCACAGCTACTTTACCATTGTAGAAATCTCTGACATCTTGTTCGGAAGGTGCTGTGCCGGGCGGTGAGATTGTGCCATTGAGCTCACATTACTTCCGACTATGGCTTCTATTTCTTCAAGGCTCGGACCAGCCTTGGTGGCCCGGGCTCTCAGGGCTGCTGTTGAATGGACAAGCGAGGAAGCCTCCGTTGGTTCTGGGCCATGGCAGTGCAAGTGATGCAGGCGTTCTAGGAAGTTGAATCACGTACGCGAAGCCTGAGTTTTGCCAGGGTAGAAATGGGAGCCATTCGGTAATAAATCAATGAAAGGACCGGATAACCCCACAAGTCAACTTCTTCCAATAATGAGCTTCAATGGTTTTAGCAGGGACAGGGAAGGAAGGAAAGACAAAGGAGGTGGTGAAAGATCGAGAAGGTAAAACGGTAGGTATTATGTATGTATGTATGTACGTACGTACGTATGTATGTATGTAGTTGGCTGGGCGCGCGCAGAAGGCCGCGTCACGAAACAGTGTTTTTGCTAGTTCACTGCACTGGCGCCACAGCGAGAGCGCACTTTTTCCTTGTTTTTTTTGTTTCGCCTCAGTGAAACCTGTTTTTTGTCTTTTTTTGTTGTTTTTTTGGCGTGGTGTTGGTTGGGGGGGTGGGGGTCGGGGGGGTGGGGGGGTGTAATAACGTTCTTTGGACTTGAACACATCTGGGATGGTACGGCATGAGATCTTTTCTTTGAATTCAACACATCTGGGATGGTACGTCATGAGATCTTTTCTTGGAATTCAACACATCTGGGAGGGTACGTCATGAGATCTTTTCTTGGAATTCAACACATCTGGGAGGGTACGTCATGAGATCTTTTCTTGGAATTCAACACATCTGGGATGGTACGTCATGAGATCTTTTCTTGGAATTCAACACATCTGGGATGGTACGTCATGAGATCTTTTCTTGGAATTCAACACATCTGGGATGGTACGTCATGAGATCTTTTCTTGGAATTCAACACATCTGGGATGGTACGTCATGAGATCTTTTCTTGGAATTCAACACATCTGGGATGGTACGTCATGAGATCTTTTCTTGGAATTCAACACATCTTTTTCCTTGAATTTCCTGATTTTTTGAAAACATAAAAAAGGAGATGACGCAACCTTGCATGAGCATGTGTCTTTAGAAGTGTTTCAATGGGCATGGAGAAACCATGCACTTTTGGGAAAGAATCCAAGCGAGGTTCTCGAGCAACTGTCTCAACTTTTTGCAGATTAAAGGTGGATGAAAATAAAAGTCATGCACTGAAGTAAATACACCTGAAAGTGTCTCAAGTGAAGTAGTTTTTTTCGACGTCAAAATATGACACGCCAAGATATGAACACGGACATGTGAAGTTGTACATGCATTTCGAATGGCCAGCGTGGAGGATTTGCCATATCACCATTCATACATTTGTGTCAAAACTGAGATGAAAGTGCACGAAACCATACGGCCATCTATGAGCGCCCGACCATGTAGTTGTATGTGTGTGACAAAGTTGCGTGTGAAAGACTGTGAAAGATGCTGCGTGTGAAAGATGATGTGTGTGCGCGACAGTGCAGACCATTTTTTTCGCCAGCGCTGCAATGTCAGCTGCTCTGCATGCGGCAGTACTGCGGACCTGGAATCGGCTGGGTGATGTGTTCCATGATCTTCTGTGCTCCATGTGGTGCAACGAGATGTGCTACGTGACAACCACGCCTTTCCTACAGCCACGAATCCGACGATGATGACATAGAGGAAATGTACCTGGCCGCAAAAGGTGTAGAACACGAATGTAGCTGGTTGTCAATGCAACTGTGGAAGACAAGTACAGAGCGCATGCCTGTCAAGGCACGACACAGTCACAGTGGCAAGCACCATGGTTACGACGCTAACTGTGCAGGTTTTTCCAGAGATGTCAAGCAACCACAAAGTTCAGAAATACACAGGCGTCGCGAACATTCACATAGGTGTCGGTTCGCCAGGCATCTGCACACGCTTCTTCCCACATTTTCGGTCAAACCTTTGCTCCCGAGGACATAGACTGCTTGACTCATTGTCGGGCCGTGCGACACGCGCCTGTCCTCCGTCCAAGAAGCTCACTGGATGGGCACCTGCGCCAGTTGCAAGACACAGAGGCTTCATGCGTGCTATCTTGTTACTACATGACAGCTGCAATATCTTGGCACATTATGAACCCAAAGAACCAATCTATTCTACATAGCTTAACCACAGTAGATATCTTATTGATCAACCGTATAGATGGTCTCGAATTTAATGTCGCCGCCCGAATGCCACACGAGTGCCACACTAAAATTCAAGGTGCCGCGCAAAAAATAAAATAGTTCTTTGGTAGAGATCTGCAGCGCAGCCTGCAGTTGTTGGCATCGACTTCAACAGAGCGGAAAAGTACCTGGCCGCAAAAGGACAGAACGCGTATATGGAGCTGGCTGTCAAAGCAAATGTGCAGAAACGATAAAATGCAGTTTGCCGCACGAATGCCATATTTTCGCTGTGATCAAAATGCTGACAAGACCTGTAGCACTTCTTTCCACAGTGGGGCAAACTCTACACATGTCACGAACAGCTTTGATTTGGTCGTCGCGACCCCAGTCTTCCCACATTGGGTCAACCATGGGTCTGGCAGCCAACAAAAGATGCGGTGGCCGTCGTCATTCATGTCTTCCCACACTGAGTCAATCATGAGATGAGAGCTGACAAAAGATTCGCTGCGCATGTCCTCCCACAGTGAGTCAACAATGCGCGCGGCTAGTGTGTCTGAGGACGTCAATGCGGCCGAATACAAACTCACTTCATTGCTCTCGCCAGCCTGTCAACGCTCTATGATACCTTGCTAGTATTTGTTCTCGTACTTCGCATGATCGTTGCTGTAACTCCGCTTCTACGCTCAGGAGATTATCTTTCAGCATAGCGATGACAGCCAAACTGTTGCGGCCAATTGCCCTGATCTCTTCCAACAGCGGTATCAACCGCTCCAGAAGTACGACTAACGTCTGCACTAACCTCAATGCACTTGTGGTGCGTTCTAGCTCGATGAGCTTGCCAATGAGTTGATCATTTTCTGCCTCATACATGGCATTGTCTCTGGCACTATCTCTGGCATCCATCCCAGGCAACACTATTGAGGTCTTGATACCCAAATTTCTCGGTTCCAAACAGGGTACAGTGGTTTCCAAAGCTTCAACCAAATCAATTTCTACAACGCTCTACACATCAATCAACGTGACAGGCATCAATCAACTTTCGTCTGCAACACATCATTGTTTGTGGTACATTCCCTCGTCTGCCCACACACATCAATCAACAAGCCTCGGAGTGCTGGCATCAGGCAGCATTTTCTAGCGACGCAGTCACAGCTTCTTCATTTTATGACGCTACCTATGCAGTCTTTTCCCAAATATGTCAACCGCACGCAGTGCGAGTGAGATTGGGCTCTTTGCACGTTGCGCCAGGCCATTCCGGTTCACTGCGCGTTCCAATGATGTCATCTGCTTGGCATGTCTTTCCACTTTTTTTTCCCCTCTGTTGCGGCCAATTTCGCTCTGAGGCTCGGTCCTAACATTGAGAGAAGCGGGTAAACAAATTAAAAACATTATGAAACACCTTGGTTCCATAATCTCTCGGCAAATCAAAAACCAACAAGAAGCCAAAAACAGCAGCGACGACACGCAAATCCTCCGGCCAGATTTGCGTTTCGCCAGCAGGGGAAACAGCAAAGCAAACAAAGAAAGGGGCCGGAGCCACAACCAAAAACGCCCACACCAAAAACCACAGGATTTGCCTTGGACACGGAGGGAAATCCCACCGTGTCGTTGAAACATGCACTTTGAAACTAGTTAGCTAGTCAACGGCCCAGCAAACAGCGTGAAAATCTGTGCAACTGTTGACTGTTGATAGTAACGACAAACTGAAACGTTCTATTGACAAACTATACACTACGGCAGCCACCCCTCTCAGATGTGCTTTTCCAAGCATCCATAGGGTTCTTCCGCTTCGGTCGTTCTTGCTGTTGCCAAGAAAGCTTTGAGGCTCAGTCCGCAGTAGGCTACGAGAATCCAAAGACAAGTCTTAGCTCTGTCGTCAGACCCATGTAGGTCAATGAGTTGTTTGCAGCAGTGCCGTCCCGAGAGGGAACAGCACTGCAGGCCCAGACAAAACCTCCGGCAGGGCCAAGCTGCCCGCACAAACCTGAGAGACCTACCAAAAAAGTCGTCTCAGTAAAAGCGTAATCAAATTCTGCAAGCTGAGGGGGCAAAAACGATTGTAACATAGCACATACTGTTCAGACACTTATTGAGGAACATCGCCATCATCCAGTGTATGCAGCAGAGTGCTATAAAGTGGAAAATAGGCTCATCTGGAGCAGAAAGTACAGCAAATAGCATCCACTCACCCAATGAGTGGGGCAGTTGTCTGATGATTCCAATACCAGAACGAGCCATGAGGGCAGGCTTTGCTGCGCGCGGGTGCCCTAGTCAGCACGGCAGGGAGCGGCCCTGGACAGCACCAGTTCTACTCGCTGCAGTGCAGTCTAGTCCATGGCATCGGCCGGCTATACCGCTACCCCCAGAGCAGCAACAAGAGAAGCCAGCAAGCAAGCCAAAGGAAAGGCAAAAGCAGCCAAACGAATTCAGGGTAAGCAGCCTTCCAAAAAGAGAAACGGGAAGGAGGATTGCACCTTAGGAGTTCCTTAGTTGGGTGACTTGCTGCTTGGTTGGCAGCTCTCTGTGGACCTTAGTCACCTTAGTGTCACGCAAGAAATCATAAACATGCCAACATTAACATAAACAGGAAGCAATGAACCAACATGAGTAGGGAGTCCTTAGGCTATTTAAGTGCACCAACTCATCCGGTCTGTGGACGCGAAGGTGCACTTCTATAAGCATATCAGAGCTGTGGGCCTAGGATGTTCACCGTATTAGCCTCAGTAGGGACAGCGCGGCCAAATAAAGAACCACATCAAGAAACAAAACAAACAAACCAACAAAACACAGGCAAGCGAAAACAGCAGCAGAGAGAAAGAGCGCCCAGGGAAGGCAGGAGAAGACAGGCAGGAGAATTAGCAGCATGAGGACACACGCTGCGCTACGGCATCACGGGTGGTGACGTGGGGCCACGCATGGTGCAGCAGCCAACTCAGAAGGGGAAAGCCAGGAACCAAATACAACAGGCGCAGCATGGTGTAGAGGGCAGTGCCCCACACAGGGCCGAAGCCTTTGTTGCCATGCAGCGCGATGAAGAAAGGAAACAGGGCATACCCAATCTCCAGACCAGCCAGTAGCAGCACATGAACGCACAAAGTACAGATCATGAGGCATTACCAACAGGCCAGACGCCCAGGCCGTTGCGACTACAACCAGATACCCAAGCGGAGACAACAGAGGGGGGATCCCACTGAACCACGAAACAGCACCACCATGGGCCAAGGGGGGAGGGGAAAGGGAGGGAGGGCAACCGCAAGGGAGCACCAAAAACACAAACCACCAAAAAGAGGACGGAAAAGAGAGAGAAGGCACGAACCGACGAAGAGGCAACGAGAACCAAGACAGAAACATCAGCAGGACAGAGGCAACCAGCAAAACAAGAAGGGGACAAAGGCCAAGGAGCCAGCCAGATGGAGAGTCACCCAAGTAACCAACACGAAGGAATTGAAAACACGAATGGAGGGGCGTGGCGACCCCTTTCACAGTGAGACAAGCAAAAAGGATGGAGTGACGAGGGCCTGTAGCAATTACGAGGCGGGAGACGGAAAGCCGGTGCCACTCAGGAGTGAGACAAAGGGGGCGGGGGAGAAGAGGAGGGGGGAGAGGCAATCTACGTCATACGGAGCACGGTATTATTGTGGTAAAAAGTTTTGTCGTCTTGTACGGTTTCAGTCCAGCTATTCTCGAGGGCGAAGGAGACTGGAGTAAGTTGCTCTTGTGCTGCAGCGGTTCGCCGCAAATCAGCTTTTCTGGCTTTAAATTCGGCAAGATCAACTTGAGTGGGACGACGCCTAAGCTTCCTGCTGGGGAAGTCAAGGTCCCTCCAATGTTCTTGCAGCGCAGCATCAGAGAAATAGTTTGCCGGTTGCTGGAACATAGCTCTATCGGCTAAATCTTCAAGCGCTGGAATCCTTCCAGTAAGTTTTATTCGCCAAATCTTCTGCAACTGTTGCAAAAACGATTCACCTTCTTGCGGACTTTCAGCCGCGACGAGTAAGTCGTCGACGTACACCAGCACTAAAAGCATTCCATTGGGCGTCTGCAACCTGAATAAAGTATTCTCAAAGGTGTCTTGACCTCCCATGGAATATACCACCCGCTGCAATTCGAGAAACCACAACAGTGGGGCTCGCCTGAGCCCATTCATGGCTTTCCCTAGCCATGCGATCACTCGACATCCCTTGATTGTGAGGTTCGCCGGAAGTAACGCTAAGTCACAAGCTTCAGCTTCCACTGGCGCATGCATGAACGCCACAGAAACATCAGCAGTCAGCAAACTGAGATCTTTCACCACGGAGACTGCGAGCACACAACGAAGACCGTCCAACGACGACGTTGGCGCGTAGATCCCAGCATTCAAGGCTGAGGTCCCTCCCGTAGCGAAGTCTCTCACTACAAGGCGACACCGAACGATTTCTGAGGTCTTTTGGGTTAACACCCAACGTGAGGTCAAGACCGTGACTTGCTTTTCCTTAGCTAGTGCCCGGCCGTCACGTTCAACAAGGCAGCGCCCGACCTTCAGTCGTTCAAGCTGCTGTACCTCAGTTTTCATTCCCTGTTTCACCTGTTCAAAGTCTAAAGCAGCTCCAGTGAGCTCGTCAAAAGAACTTTCAGGGATATTGACCCGAACCTTTTGACCTCCAAAGTCCTCTACAAAGAAATCACCATTTCCCTCACCAACAGGGAAAACACAACCAGACTCTCTCAAACAAAAAGTGTTCCACACATCAGCTTGTGTTTGCAGAATAAGGTTGTTCAACCACGTATCCCCTTCTTCCTCCTCAGATCCTTCCCCTTCTGAAGCCTCATCGACCCTGTCGATCGTCATGGGCTCAGGACCTCCACCTACCTCACCTGCATCTACATCCATACCATCAGCTCCATCTGCAATGGGCTGTGGAGACACCTCATCCCTTGGGAAAACTGATGGATCCAACTCTGGTGGAAAATCAGGTGGGGGTAAGGCCTGTTCTGCCTGTGGGGCCTCAAGACGTGGTTCTGGGAAGTCCTGTGGCCTGACACCTGCCAAAAGAGGAAAAAGAGATTCAACATCATACTGGAGAGGTTCCTTCAGTTTGAAAGAGTGACCCTTGATCACCTCTCGATACCCTTCAGCATCAACAGAAAACGGGTACCCCAAACAACCTCCACCAGTCACATACCTCATGCCGAGAAAATGACACAACACCAAACGCTGACCAGGCCATTTTGAAGGGTGAATTGGTTTCAAAAACCCAACTGCCCCAAAAGGATAAGACCTAGGTGCCTGACCTCCCCGTTTCTCTCTCAAACGTTCTAAGGGGGTGCTCCCAGCCTTTCCCTCACAGTATGCGTTGTACGTCCTATAGACATGTCCCACCAGATATCCCAAAAGGGGGGATTCCAACGCAATCCTGGCATTGCAATGGCGTTCAAGTGCCAACCAATTGGCATAGATCCCTTCTTTCATGATGCAAACGGCTCTCTCGATGCCTTTTGCCTGGGGTTTTGCCTCTGAAATGTTTCTCCAGTGATAGCCTCGTGCTGAACTAGCTGCAAGGCCTCTTTCAACCAAAGATTTTAGTGCTGCCTCATTGTCAGTAGCTACTTCTACAGACAACCCTCCAACACCAATCTCATTGAGAACTGCTGCAGTTGACTGCACGTCACGTTCTTTGTCACCTCCACAAACCACCATGCCAACCATCCCAGTGTGAACCATCAACAGGACCAGAACTTTCCAATGTTTCCCTGCTACAAAAAGGAAATCAGCAGCAAGACTGTGGGGTGTTTCATGCTTATGCCCTACTCTCCTAGCAGGTGCGCGTTCTCTTGACTGCACGCAATCATCACATCCCCTGTCATAAGGCCAATGGCCCCTGCACTCATGTTCCAGCCTGAGACGTCCATCACCCAATTCAGGGACAGTGCACTCCAGATCTGATCCCTCTGGACCATCTGGTGTGTCTGGGCGTTCTGGCAAACCAGGTTCATGGGGACCCCAACCCTCCAAATCTTCTGAATTGGCAAGTGATGGGGAACCAACTTCAGAAACCTCACCTGCCTGAGGTCTATCACCCATGACATCACTGTCATCAACTTCATCCTGTGTCAAGTCCTCCACCTGAGGAAAACCACGCATCATCCTAAAACAAGGGTCCACAAATGTCCAGTCACGCCTGCATTTCCGATCAGATTGACCTGAACCTGTCCTCCCTTCATGGTATTTCCACTCCATGTATCCAGATGTGTCATGGTCTTCTTGACAAAACTCTTCAAAATCACAACATGACATGTAATCATCATCACTGTCTGTCGTTTCAGATGCACAACACGACATGAAATCATCTTCACTGTCTGTCGTTTCATCGTTTGTTTCAACGTTTGTCTTAAACAAAACGTCTGTTTCAATGGTATTGGGCTCATGATCATCAAAAACATGCTGAAAAAGGCGACTGCTTCCAAAATGAAACATCCTACAAACATAGGAAAACGACTGCAACATGTCTGCACTCTTCATCTGAAGCTCCCGACGTTTGACCTTGACCTTGGCAGAACCTCCTGACCTACCCTTGGTGACCTGCGCAACCTCCTGAGTGGCAACATGATTCACAGGGTCCTTAGTCAAAGAGTCCTTAGTTCCCTTAGTTACCAGGTCCTTAGCCACAACATCCTCAGGGACAACTGCTGCAACTGAACTACAACCACAACAAGTGTTTCGTTTGGTTTGTTTCGTTTCAGTGCTGTCAGTGTTCACAGTGTTTCCAGTGTTCATGGTGCTCAAGTCCATCGGTGCTGGTCCAGAACCCTTCACACCACTCTTGTGCTTTGAAAGCAAACTGACTTTCAGCCACCATGCTCTCTCAGAAATCTTCAAAGGAAGTTTCAATTTCTTCAAAAACAATCCACTCTCCTCAGCATTGCCAAGGACGGTCTTCCAACCAGTTTCCAAAAGGGCGTAAGTTGAGATCACATTCAAAGGAATTCCTACCACTACTACACGCTTCATGGTAATCTTCGTCTTACCTACCTTGAATTCCAGATCTACAACAAAAGCCCCAAAGAAGGAGGAGCCAGACTCCGGACAGAAGGAGAAACCAGAAGCCCGGCCGAAGGAGGAGCCAAAAGAGCCACAAGCCCCACTGAAAGAGGAAGCCCGGCCGAAGGAGAAGCCAAAGGCCCCACCCCATGAGGCAAAACAAAAAGCCATACCGGCCATAGCCCCAAAGAAGATGCCCACGGAACCTAGCGCCCCACGCATGCTGGGGAAGCAGCAACCGGTGACACCGCCGAAACAGCAGCAGCCGGTGACGCCGCCAAAGCAGCAACAGCAGAAGCAGCAGGCTGCACCGATGCAGCAGCAGCAGAAGCCCGCCGGGCCACCGCGGGCTGCAAAGCACGGCGGGCCGCCACCCTCAGCTCTGCCAAATCAGCCACAGCAGCAGCAGAAGCAGCAGGCTGCACCCATGCAGCAGCAGCAGAAGCCCGCCGGGCCACCGCAGCCTGCAAAGCACAAGCATGGCGGGTCGCCACCCCCAGGTCCGCCAAATCAGCCACAGCAGCAGCAGAAGCAGCAGGCTGCACCGATGCAGCAGCAGCAGAAGCCCGGCGGGCCGCCACCCCCAGCCCCGCCAAAGCAGCAGGCTGCACCCATGCAGCAGCAGCAGAAGCCCGCCGGGCCACCGCAGCCTGCAAAGCACAAGCATGGCGGGTCGCCACCCCCAGGTCCGCCAAATCAGCCACAGCAGCAGCAGAAGCAGCAGGCTGCACCGATGCAGCAGCAGCAGAAGCCCGGCGGGCCGCCACCCCCAGCCCCGCCAAAGCAGCAGGCTGCACCGATGCAGCAGCAGCAGAAGCCTGCCGGGCCACCACAGCAGGCTGCCGGGCCGCCACCCCCAGCCTGGCATCAGCCGCCACACCCCCCCATGAGCGTCCCACGCCTGACAGAGCAGCATCAGCCCCCATGGCCTGCACGGCCAATCCAGCCAGCGATGCAGCAACACCAGCAGCCAGCGATGCTGCAGCAGCAGCAGCCAGCGATGCTGCAGCAGCAGCAGCAGCGGCTGATGATGCAACAGCAGCTGATGATGCAGCAGCAACAGCTGCATCATCAGATGTTGCAGCAGCAACAACAGCAGCAGCCCCCACCACAGAGGCAGCACCAGCAGCAGCCCCCGCCACAGAGGCAGCACCAGCAGCACCCGCCACAGATGCAGCACCAGCAGCAGCAACAACAGCCCCCTCCAATGGAGGCACCGCCCCAGCAGGAGCCCCCGCCACAGAGGCAGCACCAGCAGCACCCGCCACAGATGCAGCACCAGCAGCAGCAACAACAGCCCCCTCCAATGGAGGCACCGCCCCAGCAGGAGCAACCGCTGCTCTCCGGCACCAGCAAAGCCTCAAGCAGCAGCAAGCCCCGAAAGACTCTGCCCAAAAGCCCAGTGCAGGCAGAGCTGGAAAAGCTGGTAGCCAAGGCAATGGCAGAACTCCCTCTGCCAAAGGAGGAAGCAAAAGAGGAAGATCATGAAAATGAAGATGATAAAGAAGGGACCCCAGAAGCGCCAGAAGATGAAGAGGAAGAGGAGGAAGAAGAAAAGGGAGGTGGGCAGAAAGGAAAATGGAGTGGAAAGAAAGGAAAAGGGAGTGGAAAGAAAGGAAAAGGTCATGGACAGAAGAGAAAGCAGAACTACAAAAGGCCAGCAAAGAGAAAATACAAAGAAAGGATAGAAGGGATGAAGTGGTCCGACATGATGGCTCAGACTAAGGAGTGTTGGGTTGGGGGAGTGGGGTTGAGAGATGCCGTGATGGTGTCTATAGATGCCGTGATGGTGTCTAGAAACTTTGATAGATGCCATGATGGTGTCTAGATTTCTTTTTTTGGGGTGCCATGATTGTGTCTAGTTTTTTTAGTAATAGATGCCGCGATGGTGTCTAGATTTCTTTTTTTAATAGATGCCGTGATGGTGTCTAGATTTCTTTCCCTTATAGATGCCGTGATGGTGTCTAGTTTTTTTGTAATGGATGCCGTGATGGTGTCTAGAGTTCTTGTTTTTATAGATGCCGTGATGGTGTCTAGATTTTTTTCCCTTATAGATGCCGTGATGGTGTCTAGTTTTTTTGTAATAGATGCTGTGATGCTGTCTACAACTTTCTGAGATGCCAGGAGCTTACGAGGGAAAAAAATGGCGGTGAACATCGTCGCGATGAACCTGCTCGTAAAGCTGAAGAAGATGCAAAAAGAACGGGACCAGGCCGAAGCAGAAGCAGAGAAGGCCAGAGAAGAAGGGCGAGAGTTAAAGCGCCGCAACGAGGCCTGCTTGCTACATGGGTTTGGATCAAAATCAGTTTGAGTAGGCAACCATCTGTTTTGGGGCTGATCAGTCTGATCCATAGCCAATGTGCGAACTATTCTGTTTAATTCTGAATCCACACCATCCAACAATGTTGCGGCTGTTTTTTGTTGACTAGGTCATGCTCAGTCTAGCAGTCCACTAAGCACTTTCTCAAAACGATGATCATCTCAACACTCAGCTTCGTTCCAGGCACTGAAAGAAGCAATGGGAGAAGAAAGTATCGAAAGAAAGAAATGGGAGCGAAAATACAACCAGCTGAGAAGCAGGTTCGGTTAGACGCCGGCAGCCGCATGTAAAAGCAAACTACACTGCAGAACAACAACGAAATCTACACAAAGACAGACAGACACACACACACACACCACACACACACACACGCACGCACACACACACACACTTTTCAAAAAACACCCCATCATAGGACATCATGGCAGATCATGGCAGGCAACGCACAGAAGCTGTAGCCAGCGCACAGGAGCTGTAGCTGCCATCAGGTGTTGCAAACAGTTTGAGCTGAAATTAACTCATTGCTTGTTCATGTTATCCTCCAATATATTCCTTGTCACTTCTGGAAGATTCTATTTTTTTGTTTGCAACATTTTGCAACATCTGATGGTGGCCGAGCAGCGTGTACCAGTTTTTATGTCAAGCAGGTTTGAAATTTAAGGAAAAATATGAGCAAAGCATCCTATGTACTTAATTCCATTTGTTGACACGGCATCATAACGAAATAAAGCCAGTTTTACAATTGATTGAGTTCCAACACGTTCCGGTTCAAACCTGCTTGACAAGTCTAGTCTGGAGAGATTGATGTTTAGCAGTTTGAAATGTCATAGTTTGCAATCATCATCAAAAAGATTGAATGTCCTAGGGAATGGATGTGTCAGATTCAATATTTTGAGCCATACCCACTTGGTTTTCGTCAACATCTTTCAAACCCTTCAGCTGAGTTTGGGGTGAATGATAATACACTGTAGTACCATCATGCTCATGATTCTTGCTTCAGAGTCATTGTGAGGGATATCAAGTTATGTAATGTTATGTACTCAAAAAGACATGTCCATATAGCCCATATCATATCAATCATCCCTGAACTGAAATTGCTCCGTGGCCCAAGCAGATGCGGGTCGCGCCAGAGTCAAAAAAAAGAGCCGTCCAGTGTACATTTGAGTTATACAGGATCTCATTGACTCACACCATGTTATTTTCAATGAATTCCCCATCGCCATGCTGCATTCCACCGAGGAACAAAGCTCAGTCATCTTCGCGAAGTTCAGGCGGGGTCCCAGACTCAGTGCCAGTTCAAAGGTTGGAAAGATGTCGTGATGGCGTACCATTTTGTGAAGATGCCGTGATGGTGTCTCATGTAATGAGGATGCCGCGATGGTGTCCTATCTAATGAAGATGCCGTGATGGTGTCTCATTTAATGAGGATGCCGTGATGGTGTCCTAGTTGCTGAGGACGCTGTGATGGCGTCCCATTTAATGATGCTGCGATGGTGTTTGTGAACTATGCAAAAAATATGACATGGATTTCGGATGTCATCTTGGTGGATGGATGAATGGAGATGTGTGCACTGAAACACTCTTGTAAGCTGAATTGACCCCCCTGATAATACGGTATATTTGTTTACTTTAAGGTTCCAAAAAATCTGGAAATATATTGTCTTGATCTTTCCATCAAAAATTATATCAATACATGATCGTTTGTGGAAATGCCCTCATCCTGACATCATCCCTGCGATTGAGGCCCTGGCTATGGGCAACATTGAGCACCAGCACCTTCACTGACACCATCTCGGCATCAATTTTAGGCACCATCACGGCGCCTTCACTGATACCATCTCGGCATCAATTTTAGGCACCATCACGGCGCCTTTAATGTTGTGACACCACTAGGGCATCACTTCTTTGACACCATAAAGGCATCATTGTGACACCATTGAGGCATCACTTTTTTGACACCAGTAAGGCATCATTATGACACCATTAAGGCATCACTTCTTTGACACCATAAAGGCATCATCATGACACCATTAAGGCATCATTTGACTGAGGCTGAGGCGTAGTGGTAGTCGTCGTTGTAGTCGTAGTCTCATGACACTGATAGGGCGCAATTTTTGACACCAGCAATAAAATATTTTAAGCCGGTGTTTTTCTATTAAAACACATGGGTTGGGTGTAATTTGCCAGCCCTGACCATTTTACAACAACAAAGGCTTAAAAAGGTTTGGTAATATTAGGGTTATGTAAGGGGATATCCCTCCAAAATATGGCCTTATATGGTACAGTACATCCATTGTAGGATCCTGGAATTCCCATTGAAGAAATATCGTTGCTTTTTGGGAACGCCCTGCCCCCCCCTCTCTCAGAAGATAAATGCATTTCAAGTCTAGCAAAAAAAATGCCAGCAAGTTCTTCACTGAATATGATGCCTATCAGTGTACGTTTATGTAAAAAAAAACGCATGACACGTTCTCCACAATTTCTATGTCAACTTTGTTTTCAAAACATGTTAGAAACACACAAGCGTTGCGTAACATTTTTTTTGAGTTGCATTTTTTGTTGAAAACCTTTTCTGTCACAGAACAGGCTCAAACCGTTTGAAAGTTTTTGGGCCAAAATACATCATGAATTCTGATCAATGTTGAAACATTTGAAGCAAACAGATACCCGCCACCGCTGGGTACAATCCGGCACTCCCAAAAATGACCAGGTCCCAGGAGCTCCAAAAGCTGTTAATTAAGGAAACCCTCGTTGTTTAAGGAAACCTCGCTTAAAAACCTTTTCTTGAGGACATGTTGTTTCCCTAATTAAGGGAAAACATTGCCATTGCTTCATTACAGAAAAACTTAATTAAACGTTTTTCCTTAAATAAGGAAGGTTGTGTTATTTAAGGAACCTTTTTGTAAGGAAACATTCCTTAATTAGTTAAAGAGAAACCTTTCTTTATCTTAATCCGTCACTTTTGGAAGTGCTGGGAATTTGTTTTTTTGTCTAACTTCTTAACTCTAACTTCCGACTTTCTGAAGTCTAACTTCCGACTTATGAAGAGGCTGTAGTGAGGGAGTAGAAGCATTAGATGTGTGGGTGATCAAAATAATCCAAAAAAAATAGCAGGCACAAAAGCACAAAGCTAACCACCAGCTAGTATAGTCATATGTAGGGGCAGGTCTGGGCTACTGGAAACGGGCGGCCGATGGCGCAATTGGACGGATATGCATGCATGTCCAGCAGACTCGAAAAGATGATCATAGAAAACCTGATATTGAATTAGTCCTCGATTCATGTATTCGGTCGGAAGGATAACTTTATCGATTGCTGACGAGCCATTTGGGCCCCAGAAGGTAGGTTCATCTTTGACGATGTCGTCGCCCTGGGCACAACTTAATATGCGGTGCCAT
Organism: Cladocopium goreaui; assembly: GCA_947184155.2. NCBI lineage: Eukaryota > Dinophyceae > Suessiales > Symbiodiniaceae > Cladocopium > Cladocopium goreaui. The sequence goes on along the minus strand of CAMXCT020006767.1, from coordinate 148,885 downwards.
GCGTCAAGAGAGAGGTGATGACCATGATTAAAGTCTCCGACAATGAAGAACGGGTCAGGTAGGTCCTGATGATCATATAGCCATCTGGCAAGCGTTTCACAGTCTTCTTTTGCGCTGCTGGGATGACAATAGGCCGAAATCACCCAAAAGCAGTCGGTTCTTGTCTGGACTTGTGCGGCAAGGAGTTTACCAGGCAGGATGACAATTTCTTGAAGGAGTCTAAAGGAGCATGGAATCAATATGGCGACTCCTCCCGACAGACCTCCGTTCTCGGTTGCGATTGATGGAGAGTGCGCAATATTAAAACCTGGGTAGGTTTGGAGAAAATTTGTAGCAGTACTCGCCGTCCATCTGGTTTCTTGAAGGCAGACAATACCATTCCGAGCTCGGCGGAGGATGGCTTGCGTCTTAGGGTTAGTCCATTGCAACGTTCTCCAACCTGAGACATTCCATGTGGTTAACTGTTTAAGGGCAGTGCAGCAATCTTGCTTCTTTTCTAGACGATATTTGAGGACTTCGGCACAAAGGAGGCTAAACTCAGAAGAGTTGGCTAGTGCTTGTGCAAGTAGTTGTCTCGTGTGAGTAAAACATTCGCTGCGGATGCCACACTTATTAGCCACAGTTTGGATATCTAATATTGGCCACGGTGCGGGGATTTGGAGTACATGCGGCAAGAACGAGAGTGACTGCAAGCAGTGTAAGCTTTTCGGACATTTGGTCATAAACTGAAGTGAATACAACGCTCGGATCTGCCGGGACCAAGCGTTGCGAAACTCGAGCAGGAGAGGTTTCGCAACTGTCCCGAGGCGCTGCATGGTTCCTACTGACACTCAATAAGGGAACAAATAAAATAAGCAAAAACCGGGGAGGCATCGTCCGTATTCCAGTGGCATGCAAGTTCCTGACTGATTTTTCCAATGGGGTTGATATGTGGAAGGTTGTCAATATGCTCTGGGTACTTGAAGACACGGTTGTCAATCGATGCTTTGATAAGACATGTTTGGTACCCTGCAGTGTCATCAAGCCTCCAGTCGTGCGCAGCAGCGACGGCAACATTACCTTCATTGTCTATGAACATGCACCCGTGTAGTTCAGGATAAGAACTAGCTGTTGTATGTACATTGCACGAGGCTTGTTCGATAAAACGAGACAGGAAACACACAATGCACTTGTCGTAGAGGAATGTGCCAATGAATCGATGACAAATTAAATATTGTCCTTTGGGTCCATAGGGGACAGCAAACCAGATGCAGTTGGGGTTGGTGCAGCGGAACGGGATGGGTGCAGCCGTGAACACAAGAGGTTGGGGCAGTTGCTGCCATGGGATGTCAACTCGGGTATGACAATTCCACGCCGCTGTGTCAAGGTGAAAAGTACGCGAGCGCGGAAATTGAACACAATAGACTGTCCATTTGGCAGGGGCATCACCGAAAGTGGCAACATGTGCTTGATCTTCCCAGTCAGCAATATGAACAAAATGAACAGAGACTTGCTCGCGATGTAATAGTGAATACAACCAAAGCAACAGCTGTGCCATGGTGGAGGTGCACTGTCCAGCGGATTTGAGTTTATTGGAGATCCACTCTTTGGCCTGTGGGCAATGGCGTTCCACTACACCATCATAATTATGGCCAAAAAAGAACTGCAGCAAATCTTCTGTTCTTCCAATGCCTGCTCCGAAAAACCTCATACCGACAAGGATGCTTTGCATGTGTTGTTCCTGGAGGAGTTGAATAGCAGTTGGCGAAAGCTGCGATGGTGGTCTGCTGTCCATGACGCCTAAGTCAGCAGGGTGAATCTTACGGTTAGCAGGCAACAGTTGCTTAGGAAGTACAGTTGGCATGACTGGGGTCAAGAGACCTTCGAGTGCATGGATTGGAAGTTCCGGCATTGGGTCGAGACCAACTTGCTTGGAAGAGAAATCACGGATACGTTGTTCTCGTGCCAAGGTTTGTACTTGTTCACGCAGGGCTTGGTATTGGGCTCGAGCTTGTTTTGGGTGAACGACTCCGGACCATGCATGCTTGGTTGCTGTTTCAGTAGGCTCAGTGAGCCAGTCGCGTAGCCGTTCAGGGTGTCCTACGGCTGCCTGAATATATTCTGGATGAAAGCTATTACCGCAATAGTTTCTAACTGTGAACTCAGTGAGCAGCGAGCGGTGAGCCTGTACTCGGTCAAAATGGTTGTGTAATCCCGCTAATTTTTCGACCTCCTCACAGAGCAAGATTCTCATGGGTGCTTTGATGTGGGGATGATGGAAAATGGGCAGGATAGCACGGACTAATCGGTCTCGATCAATGGTGCTCACATTCTTTTGTCGCAGAGACTGCAGGAATCGATTCCACGCACGCAGATAATGTGGTGGCAGAGAGGTCTCGAAATCAAGGGCAGGAATGATATCGCTTGAATGCATTTTGGCTTTGAGTTGAAATTGAGCTTTGTCTCCCCAGAAAAGGTAGTCCCAAATAAGAGAAATTGGTTGATATGCAGTCCAGGATAGCTGCAACACATTGTGTCCTAAGACGGATCTAACTCGTAGGAGTGGCCCATAAGGAATCGGATGACCATTAAAGTCTATTAACGGCCCTTCTATGTCACTCGGTTCCAGAACAACCGTCTTGGGGACTTTGACACCGTCTTGGTAGTTGCGAAAGTAAAATCTGTTACGCCTTATGCCATGTGTATTCTTGGGGTCAACGCGGAGGCTATCGGGAGTCGAATCAGGGTTCAGTCCAAGGGCACGTAGGATTGCTTTGCGATGGATGTCAAGCATAGCACCTGCATTCTCAAGTAGAAAGCGGATGTGCTCCAGAGGATAGTTCATTTGCACAAGCCAAAGGATTACGTGGACATAGTAGAAGAGGGAACTGCAATGGCCAGTAAGTCCAAGGAGTCCTTTCAGAGGGCCGGCTGGGGTAAGATCCTGGCAAGGCGAGCCAGCAATTAAAAACCAGCGGCACTGTGGCCCAGCCAATGCAAAAGCTTCCTTAAGTATTCGACATTGGTTACGAAGAAGTCGCCGCACATCGTCAGCATAAAGCGTGTAAGTGTCCTTGCTTGATTGGGTCCATTCCCCATCAGTGCGAAGACCGAATTGTTCACCAACGAGTTGTCTGAGGATGGGGTCACATTCTGCAACAACGATGATGCGCGGGGCACATCCAATAGCTTTAGTGATGGCCGGAATAGCTGAGCCTACACCGTCAAATAGGCTAATAATAGCATATGGGTGAACTTTGGAATACTTAGCCCTTTTAGGAGGGGATGCATCTTTCTCCTTCGCAAAAGAACTATGGGAAACCTCACTTTCACCACTGACTGGAGGGCGGAGACTTCCAGCATAGCTACAGGATGGGTTGACGTTGTTGTGATTATCATTATGACGTGACCGGACAGTCTCTGCTGGTGCATGTTCAAGCGTTGGACACTGGGCACTTGCGTTAATATTGACTGGTGTCAAGGCCTCAGGTTCATGAGGATGAGGGACATCAACAAGCTCTTTACTGCCAAGTTCTGCATGGAATAAAGGACCGTTATCGTTTTGAGGGGTGTCCGTCAGACCAACAGTGGGTGCCCCACAGTGGATTTCTGACGTACTACTCACAATGTCGTTGTTCTGATCAGCATGCGGAATGGGTGCGCCAGCATGAGGAAAAGGCAGTCCAAGTCCAACCATGGGTACCCCATGGTGGCTGGGATGATCAGTGCCGGCCGGCTTATTTTGCACTGGGGGAGACGTGGATTGGGTTCCAGGTGGGTAACCAACCACGAGTACCCCGTGTTGATCACCCACCTCGCTGTGTGCAGGGTAAGTGTGTTTCGGGGTATTGGCAGGATGAGGGTTCTCGCTTGGTGGTAGGGGATCAACTGGTTTGCTATCTAGTGCTTCAGTTGACTGATCCGGGGTGCTGTTATTTCCCACTTTTTTCTTTGAAAGATTGGGGGTCTGATATCGTTTGGCACTAATGCCAAGAATATTTTTGGGTTTTAACTTTTGTTTTTTGGAGCGATGAGGCTGCTTGGCACACTGTAGTGTGGCAGGTGCAATAGCTTTGTACTGTGGCGGTTGGAAGGAATAAGGCTGATGATCATGTCGACGGAAGACAAAACCCCATACAAAGGAGGTGGCTTTCAGTTGTTCGACCGAGATCCATACATGGCCGCGGAGGTTGTCATGAACCAGAACCTGTCCTTCGTTCCATCGCTCAATGATAAGGAAATGATGTGACGACTTTCCTTGAACAATGATGATACCCGTGACTAGGAAAGATTGACAAACAGGATTGGCACTCAGGGTGGGAACATTGAAGAGCTGTCCAAGGAGATGTAAAGCCTTGGTAGCAATTGGCAGTTGCTCAATGGGGCTTGTAATTTTGAGGGTGAAAATCAAACAACCTTCAATTTCTTCATTGTTTTGTTGGTCCTGATTGTGACAGTCACTGGCGTGAGAAAAACCAACATCCTCTCTGTCAAGTGCAAGTCGCGGAGCCCGATCTGCAATCATTCGCGAAAGATCAATGGTATCGTTCTCCAGGTTAATACTCAACATTGTATCAAAAAGAGCGGCAGAAACCTTGCCCGATGCGTTACATGAAAGGCAATTCACATGAAATTGCGCAAAGAAGAGTTCGCAATGGTCTGGAAACAAGTCATCACAGGCCGCAATGATCGCGGTATCAAGGTCAGAAACTTGCCCAGGTGGAAAGGCATTAACGTTAAGGTAGCTGGCAAAAGCAGCGCAGACTTCTCCAATGCTTACTCGTCTTCCTTGCACCGTAGCAGTCTGGTCAGCCCATGTCCATCCATTTCCGATAGCGCATAGGACTAGTTCTCTGATGTGGCCATGAAACATGTTGTCATTCCAAGGTGCATGGGTGAGGACACGAAGTGCAGTAACCGCATAGCACATGTAACTTGGGAATTTTATGAGATAACACGTTGCAAGCTTGGAAAAATAGTCACAATCAGCATGGGAAAATGAGCTGGGCCATCCAGTGATGATTTCTCTATTGGAAATAAGGAGACTACTGCTTTCCGCACTGCTACATAGAATGCTGTCAATAGGGCTGTGTGAGGCTTTAATAAAGATCACATCATCACCAGAAACATGTGCGTTAGCGTTGTCATTCAGCGGCTGGTATGCGGCTTTTTGCGCTAAGAGGTCCAGGATAGTTTCGGGTGGTTGATTAGGTACACTCTTGTGTTCATCCTTGCTGCGGCTCGTTTGCTTGCTGGTCTGCCGGCTCGATTGTGTAGGAAGGCCAATTTTGGAGGTAAGGTTGTTAGAATGGTCCTGTTGTTTAAACGTTGTCATTGGCAGTACATGCAGGAAAGTTGATTGATCCTGTGGCCTGGGGCATAAGGTGGGTATGAGTGGATCTGTGGGTGGCATCCTTATACTGAGTGGGGCAGTCAAGCAGTGAGGGTTGTGCAGTGGTTTTGGAAACAGAATGAGTCTGGGTAGTAGATCGGGAAGTGTCACACAACCGTGAGTGCCCCACGTTGGCGACATCTTCCTGATTAGCGAGCGTACCTGTGTTGTGGTGCACATGTTTCTCCTTAGGGGGACCGAGGTTGTTCGTAATGTCATCATGGGCATGTTGTTCAGGTTCAAGAGGGTGGTTCTGATCGAGGTTGGTCATGGCAAGGTTGTTGTCAGAGGTGATGGAGTTATGACCATGGGGGGTATCATCATGTTGTTGCAACTCTTTGTCAGAGCTGTGGGTATCGTCGTCAACTGGATCAAGAGCTGTTGCAACGCATTCCATGGGCACATCCTCACTGTGTTCGCCGGTACTTGCCTGAAGGTGCATTACCGGGGGTTCTGGATGTTTGTTGTTATTGGTTGGTGCAGGCTGCATTTCGATGTCACCCTCAGGAGGTGTGTTGGGAGATCCTCTAAACTGCCTGGGTTTGTAAGGTGGGCGATAAGCAGGCCTATTACTTGTTGGTGTTGGACTCGCATGTCCGTGGGAATTCACCCTCTTAATGCTGTTCATTCCATGGCCGTTTGGAAAATGAGCAGTCGGTGTGGCATCAGTATACTGCTCCTTCAATCCAGCCTGGGTGGTGCCAACATCCGGGGTTTTCTGTGATGGTACACTACAGGCATAGGCTTCTCGAAGGTGACAACATTGCGTTTTATCGATGACCTGCGATATTGAAATTCCGGGTGGGAGTGTGATAAAAATTGAGGATGGTTCAAAAGTACGTACGATCAATTCATCGTAGTACCGTACCTTCCATTCATCACGCTCAAGGTGGACGGATTTCAAATGGAAACACTGTTCCGGGCCAAGTACGATATGATAAAAAAGCCACTTCAGGTGGTCCCTATGCTTGATAAATTCGTGATGAAGTAGATCAATCTTAACAATGTCGGGATTCATCACAAAGGATTCTTGGATGAAAGAGTTGTCACAAAAGTTGACTTTTTGTAGGCATTCCACCAAGGGCATACGCAACTCTTTAGGCGAGAAGAACCAGGCCGGCGGTTGGGACGCAATGGCAATAATGTTAGTAAAGTCCTGCATAGAGTCAATGACTGTGGTGCGCAACTCATAGTATCTTTTGGCTGACTGTTTCTTGTTTGGTTCAAAAGAAAGATGACTAATTCTGCCCTCTTTAGGGATCATTTGTTGAGCAATAACTTTATTCCAGTGATCCCGTCTGGTTTCGACTTCAGTAAGTGACACGTCAGCACGAAAATTTTCTGCAGAGGGGCACTGGTGCTGGATGACAACTTGGCCAAGGTCACAATCCAGTGAAAGAGGGAGAGAGTCTTCATGTTTAATCTCGATGTCAAAACAAAGACACTTTTGCTGCGACCTGTCAACCTGACACCAACGAATGGAGAAGTTAACAGCCCCCACCTTTTGTTTTAGTAATTGTACAAGAGATGATTGGTTTGACTGATCGAGTTGGTCTTCATTACACATTGAGGAGGGAATTTCAGCCCATAAAATCTGTGCAGGTGCATACTGAAATGAACCAATCTTACCAAATTTGACTTGAAAATGATTATAATCATTGGCAGTCTGTGTGCAATGTGGTTCAGATCGCAGCACGTGGACAGTGAAAGCACCTTGTTTAGGCCCAATCGGTAGATGAATGTCAAATGGAAGGAGGGCTAGGTGAAGATTAATGACCAGTGACGGCGGTCCGAAAATGGCAAGCCTTCTGTAATTCATGAAATGGTACCTCACTTTAAGGCTGGCTAATTGGACAAGAATCTCATTAAGCACAGTGTTTGGAAACGTCTTCAAATCCAATACTGACATAGTGATTCCATGTGGAAAATGCTTTTGGAATTCAGAGTCATTCCATGGAAAGAAGTGCTTAACCTGACACTCTGCAAGTCCATGCGACCAAGCGGCATCAACAGTTGGCTGAAGGATCTTCTCAACAAGCACGATGTCTGCCAGGCAATCATTGGCAATTTGGACAGTTAGTGAGGTCACATCGATCTTATCTGATATGCGATGGCATCCATTAGGTCTTCTGAAATCAATGTAGTTGACTGCAGAAAGGCTCTGAAGTTCACTGATCGTTTGGTGTCGTTCAACAACAGTTCTGGGAAAGACATACTCCAGCGTTCTGCAAGGGCGAGACCAAGAAACATGGCAGTGTTCAGCATAAGGTTCAACCTGGCATGCAATGAGATATTTCTCTTGATTATTTGCGGAGCAAAAGGTAACTCCAAGATTTTGCATGAAACCGACATGCTGAACTTTGTCATTAAGGAGGTTGTATAACCATGCAGAAGCTTCAAATTCGCTGGTACTGCTTGAGCAAGTGAAGACAAAATGAACAGAGACATCTTTATTAAGGCATATGTCTATGAATTTCTGAAGGACATAAGCTTTGGGGAGCAAAAGACAGAGGCCTACTCCTGTATCACTGTGATCAAAAGCTTCTTCATAAGTGATCACAGTGCCTGAATATCTGTTCGAATCAATGTCACTGGGGCAGTTTGCAACAAAGAGATGTTCTTTCCCAAGACTTGACACCAGTTCAATGGCATGCTGTTCAATCGTGTCATGAGGGTTACAGTTCATCTTGTCAACTATAACCCAGAGTACCCCTGGGTACAGCGACTACGCAGAGGCAGGCAAGTGGGGCAAACTGGGCAAGACAAGACGATAACAAAGTCAGAAATTAAACAAGAAGACTACACTGAGTACCCCAGTGAGCCTTGCCAACCAGTACAACAAGATGACCAGTAAAAGAACTACACTGGGTACCCCAGGAGTCCTGAAACAAATGGGGTTCAAAACAGTGTGTTCAATGGACACAAAGCCAGTATGCCAAAACCGAGAAGGTAGATCTTAAATAAACAAAACTAAGATAAACCCCCCCCTCTCAAAATTATCAACCAAACAAAACAGGTTGGCGGGCACGTTTGTGCTCTTCCTACGGCAGTACTACCCTAGCCCCTTTTTTACTGGTGCCCCCAAAATTAACTCACGCAAATCACCCAAGATGGATGTTTGCCCCTTGAGTTAAAATTAGGTTACCCAGTACCCACGGGGTTTGAGCCGATACAGCCTTGAGCCAGTGGCTACGGGCAAAAACAAAAAAAATCATTGAATTCTTAGCTGAATGGATGGTCACTCTTCTAATGCCAGCCTCGCACGTATTGGAAGTGAGGGCACCTCACCTTTCCTTTATGATGCTCAAGGAATACTGGTTTAGAGAACTGTACCTAGGCTTGAAAGTCACAGCATCCTTCGACCGCTCTGAATCACACCCCAGAGTGATCGATGGTCAGGTAAGATGTATCACGCCTGAAGTCAAGCCGCAGAATTTGCAGGTCATTTGGAATGTGCAGTTTATCACAGTCTTTGTGCCGGCATGGATGATTCCGCCCGTCTACCATAGCCTGCGCAGAGAAAGCATCAAAACTGCAAGTTCTGCAAGTCCCATGGGAGTCCAGTCAGTCCTTTCCACCTGGTTTGAAGACACAACACCCAAGGACACTGCATCTCAATCACCTCAAGACCCTCAAAAGGAGCAACCCCAGCCACTACACGGGCTAAAGTTAGTCATCAAAGAAGAGGTGTTACCAGCGAATGACCAACCACAATTCCCTTCGCTCGAGCTGTTGGCTGGCAGAGGCCTTTCAGCACCTGACACATGGAAGTGCAAACGTGCACAAGTCAGCCTCAAAGCAACTATTGATGTCCCAATGTTGGGTACAATCATAGAGGAAAATGGTAACGGACTCCTGGAAGACTCCCACATGCCCGTGGGATGGCCACTCCACAGAAGTTTGGACCCTTGAGGGTGCAACTTGGCATTGGAGCGACCTGACTTTCATTAAGCCTTCAGTGGTGAAACTGGACTATGGGAAGGTGTCTGCATCAGACATAAGTAGCTTCAATATTGCGTTGTGGTATGAGGAGCTGCCTGAGCTGATTTGAGACATCGACCAGTGAGTCTAAGTGGATCTACTTGGAGCTTGATTCTCCTTTGAATACAGTTTGAAGCGTTATTTTGCTTTATGACAGTGGACGAATGCTTTCAGAAGCATTCGCTATGCAGTTGAGTCGGGATGCTATGATTCCATCGATCTCGGAAGTTCTTTGACCTCTTGGAGGAGTACGGATCTAGCTGAGATGGTTTTGGATGATCCGTTTCGACTCTTGTCATTGCTTCGTGCATCTGAGATGTTGGTGAAGCCGGTTTGACTACTTCTTGTGAGTACGTGAGATACTCCGGCATTGTGAGGACAATGCCTACGTATCTTCTGTGATCTCTGGGTATTTGATCTGGAAGTCTATTTTGTGACCTTTGTAGCTGTGACTATTGGCTGACGTTTGGTTATTGCAGGAAGCGAAATCCTTTAGCGCTATGACTGCTGATGACTGGATATTAGCTGAGAAGTCCAGCAGATCTTTTGAGTATGTGAGATACTTCGGCATTGTGAGGACAATGCCTACGTATCTGATTCAACCTCCGGATACTTGATCTGGAGAGCTGCATTATGATCTTTATCGTTGTGACTTATTGCTGACGTTTGGTTATTGTGGTGAGCGAAATACTTTAGCGCTATGACTGCTGATGACTGGATATTAGCTGAGAAGTCAAGCAGAACATTCTACTCTCCTCGACAGTTTGGAACTGTGAGAAGACATCTCTGTGTGGAGAACTGTTTTGGAGATGGAACATGAGGTTACCATGTTGTTCTGTATTGCAAGAGGATTTTGTATAGGAATTTGAGCGGAACATTTCGTTCTTAACTAGCCGTGTGACTAGTCTAGACGGTTGGTAGAGACTAGTAACACTGGCTAGCTGGTTACTTGCGTTTGGATGAGAACCAGTTTGACTTGAGAACTTTTGGAAATGTTTCTGACGTTTGTGTGACTAGGTGATTTGTATATCATAGCAGTTTGGAATTGTTTCAACAACCTTTGAGGGAAGGTTGTGTATTGGAAACCTGGAATCGAGTTTCCCAGTTGAGACATCGGCTCAAGGGAGTGGTGTCAAGTGTTCCGAAGCGAACTGAACTGCAGTGTCACCTAGGGCACTTGAAACAGTAGCCACACTGGAACATCTTGCTTCCTTTCTTTGTTTGTGGGCTGTGGCCGTGTGCCTGCCCTGGTTCTTGTTGACCTGTTCCGTTGTGTGTGGCGTCTGGAGAGAAAAGAAGGAGTCTGACGTGCACTTAGGAGTCGGGGTGGAACAAGTTCTTTATTTGACATTGCAGAGAAGTAAGTAACTGCGAGTCGCAACCACAGTAGGTGTTTGCGTCTGGCGTAGTGATTTTATGAAAGCGTCGATTTGGGTACACGAGAGGTGTACTTGGGTTTACGTTTTTCACATGGTAGCGGAGCCCTGAAAAGGGCTACCCACACCATCTTCCGCTGACCCTTGTTTGTGACAAGATGCTAAGGACGTCATCTAAGGTGAGATTGGGATCTTGGATATTGGAGCTCCGTGTTCTATGCGCAGAGGCAGAGATGAGCTCGTACTAAGGTGCACCTGTTTCACAAGAGGTGATGGTCTGAAAGTATAAGGTCACTAGGGAGTGTGAAGTTGGTTTGAGTCTGTTTGGGTTCAGGTAACTTTGGGACCCTGTTTGATGTATAGATTTCTAGGGATCATGAGGATCGTGGGACTGTTTTATTTGAACGACTCTTCGTTTGCAAGTTGTGCAAGATTCGGCAGGGTTTGTTCTTGGTAGGCTGGACAGAAGTGGATCCATAGTAAGCTGTCGACAGCGGTACCTGTAGGAGAACATACAGAGTTAGTCAGCCCTGGGCAGGACTTGTGACTTGGACGGAGGAGTTGAGTTTTTGGATTTCTATTGGCAGAGAAGTCTGTCAGAGCTAGTTTTATTTTTTACCTTGTGTAGGTACGTCGTCTGTAGGAGGCGTCCATGTGGTCTTGGCAGTATTCTGGTAGGGGTCTGTGTCATGGCGTGACGTATTGCTAGCGTAGGGTCACTAGTGCAAGGCTACGCTGGAGTATCTGAAGATGTTTGCATGGATGGAGCGTTCCTAGACGTAGGATTTTTTCGTTTCGGCAGTAGAAAGTGACGGTAGGTAACTTGCTGCAAGATTGTAACTTGGAACTCCCTGAGGGTGGACAGCAGATTGCCAGGTTCGACATCTTCGGACACTGAGGTAGATCAAGGTGCAAAGGTTGGGAACTGATGGTGTCAGGTGCATGGTTCTTGCAAACAACTTAGGCACGTCTTGGGTCTTGAGCTCAGTTGGTGTTGTGAAGTGTGATACGAGAAGGTGTATCAGGTGACTGGGATGAGCATGTGAAGAGTGCTTTCTGCGTTGTCATGACAGTGTTACTCAATCTGAGGATTTGATTTGATTTTGTTTGGAGCCCAATACGCATGAAATTTTGTTTTATTTGAGTACATTGTGGATGATTGAAGGTGGAAGTCATGCTTGTCACTGATGACGCCAAGTATGGTTCAAGAAGGTCAGAGGTAGCTCTGGCTGCTATGTCTAAACAGGAGTCGACATCCGTGACGTCTAGCACTAAGCCATCAGTGATTAAGGAGAGCTTCGACAAGAAGGGCCAGTCTATCAAAGCTGCGAGGCGTCGAGCATATCCCATTGATGCGGCTACCTGTACCGCATCTGGTGTCATTGATGTGGATCGGAGGCGTCGAGAATATCCCATTGACGCGGCTACTTGTGCTGCACCTGTTGTCATTGATGTGGATCGGCGACGTAGAGAATAAATATCCCATTGACGCGGCTACTTGTGCCACACCCGTTGTCATTAATGCGGAAGAGGGTATGGCGGGCATCAGAAGGGAGCTACCGTTGATCGATGCTGCGGCAATGTCTATATCTGGGAAGGAAGGTCACGGGGATGCACGTGCCGACTCGGATGATGAGTTGACGAGTGTGAGTGACGTCCCGGAGAGGACAGCTGAAGAAGACTTGCTCAGAGAAGTTGGGCTGAGTGATCCTAGTTAGGCCATAGTTTGCTGGTTTGGGAGGAGACGTCAGTAGGAATAGCTTTTGTGCTTTGCGGTTGGCTGCCTGGAAAGAGATAACTCGTTTAGCTCCGTTTTGTTGATGTCGGAGCTTGAGGCGTTGAACAGTCTGTGACCTAGAGGTGTATAAGGTCGTTGGCTTAGAGAGGTAAAGCTGGAAGCGACAAGGAAAGCCGTTGGGTCAGTTTTTGTGATGTCTGCACATGAGAAGTGTTGAAGTTTTTGGGTTTCCAAGAATAGGAGCTTTGGATGAACCTCCATTTTCGTTTCCGCAGCTGTTTGTGACTGTTTTGTGTCAAGAGTCCTGAGACCGTCGCTGTGTGTCCGTGTTTCCAATATGGAGTCGATCAAGCTCTGGATTGCTTTGACGCCTAAGCAGCTGGAAGAGTTGAATAAGGGCAATGAAGTGTTTCCAGATGAATACTCCGGCCGTTTTGGTCTACGTTTGGGACCTAAGGAGGCTGTGGATCGTGCTCAGTACTTTATGGATTGGACACCTGAAGGTTTGAAGGGTGAGTTCCATCAGAAAGACTATGCGGTGATGGAAATGGAAGTCTTTGCGCTCGGGTACCTTGTGAAAGTTGAGAGTGGAGTCTTGGAGAAGACTAAGCCCACTGAGTATCGCTGGCATGGACCTGTGAAGTGCGAGGAGTGGGATAGCAACGGGCGCTTGTTGTACCGCATTAGTGAGATGGCTGTCAGGTTCATTTAACTGGTCAGGGTCCAAGTGTAGCGATCGGGCAGACCATGGAGTATTAGGAATAGTTTTTGAATCACAGTTTGAAATGCGGAAGGGAAAGAAGAAAGAGTTCCTTCGGCAGCCTGGAGGGTCTGCGTTGCTTATGTGATGGATGGAAAGTTTGCAGTGCTGTAGGGAAACTTTGAATTTGGATATCTGGAATTGTCATGCAGAGTTGGAGATTGACTGTAGGGTCATGGGTCGTTGGTTCAGAGGGACTGTATGCGACAAGAATCACAGTCAAGAGATCAGCCTGTGTTGAGATTTGCAGTGATGTGTGTTTTGTTTCACTCCTTTTTGTGGCATGTTGGCTGTAGGTCATGTGTTGAAAGTGACTTGTCAATTGATTGCCTGGAGAGGAGCGTTGAGAATATCGGGATAGGCTGAGGTTGGGAGTAGGTCCTGGAGACATTAGTGTAGGTGTTTGGACAGTGAAGACTCCGACAACTTGCCTAGAAGACTTTGGAGGTAAGAGTTCAGAAATCACTGGAATGTGAGTGGCTCAAGCGTTTAAATTCAAGGGAAGTATCGTCACATAGTCTATACCAGGGATGGACAATCGCGACAACCGACCATTACGTGAAGCAATGGAGGAACGGTACATTGAGTGGATTGTCGGATTGGAGAAGTTGACGAGTATCTTTCGGATAGTACAGACTGCTTGTTCTCATGGAATGGCTTCTACCTTTGCTGGAAGATGTTCGTTTGAATGCGAACCAACGGGACATCATGGCAATGTTCCGTGATCATCTCTCAGAACTGGAGATCGAGATGCAAAGGCAGATTTTTGAGATGCGTGAGCGTATCTTAGGCCGATATCAGAGGTCATTGCAAGGTTGAAATACCTGTGACCCATTTCTGTGTGATAGATTTGCCAGATGTAGTCAATAGGGTTTCTGGCAGTATTGGTGAGCGTGAGAAATAAGTGGAAAGTGCGTCTTGAGCGCGTGCAATTGATGATTGGCACATTCCAGTTGTTTATTTGTGCAGTAATGTTGCAAGAGTGTGGAATGCCGTCATGTGGAATCGTGATTTTAAACGAAACGAAACAAACAAATGAAACACAAACAAATTTTGAGTGTTTTGTGCAATGCGCCTTGTCTTTTGCAGTTAGGTTTTGTGTTTGTTTGTCAGTTGGCGAGTGCAATTTTTGCGGAAATGGCTTGTTGAAGGGTTCTGATCAAACCACGGAGACATCTTCATTTCCTGAACATTTGCATGTCTGTCAATTGATTTGTTTTTGAGCTTGTGCTGCATACAACAGGGATTGCACAGTGAACTCACGAGAACTCGTTTTTTGATTTAGTTTTAGGGATGGTGACTGTCTTTGGTGTTCTGTAGAGAAGGGCAGTCAGTTTTTCCCCTGTTTTTGCTGCTTTGGCAACGAACCCAGACTTTGCTGCATGTTGGGACATGTGCCACTGGTTCGCAAAATTCTGGTATGTTGGTAACATCCGGAATTTTGGGAAACAGTTTTGTTGGTTACTTGTATTGTTGAGCATGTACATCATGTTAGTTGTTTGATTGTTGTGATGGTTTTATGTTTGAGACCTGAAGAGTGCAGGGAATGCGGCTCTATCACCAGCCGGGCCTGTCGAACAGGGTAGTGTCAGCTCTGCGTAATCGCCTCGAGCGGGTTCTGCTAGGAATGTCGGCCGATGGAGATGCCCGCGTCCATGGCACTGGAGCTCATGGGGAAGAAGGTGATGAGCATCGTGGGCGATCACGGTCGCGTGGTCGTGCAGCGACCGAGGAACATAGAAGCCCAAGTTTGACTGCGGATGGTGGTCCAGGAGCAGGGATACCGGCAGTGGAGCCATTGCCAGAAGCTGAGACATCAGTTTTGGAAGTAAGCAATGCCAACGGCAAGGGGCTATCATGTCGAAAGATGCAACCAGCGGTGAAGTCCGCACGTTATCCCCTACGCCATACAAGGGCGCCCAAGTGAATGCCCTCATATCGCTTTGGGCACCAGGCGGCCTGGCCATGTTGCGCGATGGGCAACAACAGTGTCGTCGGGTGTATCAATAGAGATGCTGGTGCCGCCCTGGGATGACATCTGAGAGAGGCCTGAATATTTTTTTGTGAAGGATTAGCAGTTTTCTTTGCGGCAGAGAGAATAGCTAGTATCGGCTAGCTCGAGGTTCACTCTGGTGCACCATTGCTATGACTGTGTCTGTGATTTAGACCTCCTGCACTGCAAAAGGGGGTGAGCCTGCAAGGTTTGATATTGCTTGGGATGAATCAGCTCTGGATTGGAACGGTGTCATGTTTGCGTTGTCCTTGGACATGCTTGTGAATTTGGGCATGTTTGTGAACTTGCTTGTGAATTTGGACATGTTTGTGAACTTGCTTGTGAATTTGGACATGTTTGTGAACTTGGTTATGAACATGCTTGTGAACTTGAGCATGTTTGTGAACTTGAGCATGTTTGTGAATTTGTTGTGAACTTGTGCATTGTGATTGATTCATTGTTGAGTGTGGTTTGTGTTTATCTGCCGCCGTTTTCCAAATGA
The DNA here is from genome assembly GCA_947184155.2 of Cladocopium goreaui. Lineage (NCBI taxonomy): Eukaryota > Dinophyceae > Suessiales > Symbiodiniaceae > Cladocopium > Cladocopium goreaui. Next base: position 133,164 of record CAMXCT020006767.1, on the reverse strand, counting down.
TGACAAGGCCAGACCTGATTCTTAATTGAGGAGAATCAAAGTAGGTCCAGGCCAAACGTCTGATGGAAACCCTTGGAAGGTTTTGTTTTTGATTTTGAGCGTCTTGTGATTGATTTGATTGTGATATCAGTGGATTGGACATCCCTAACTTGAGATACATGTCAGTGTTGTTGAAATTGCTTTTGATAGGTTTGCGCATCTTGATGTCAGTGGAATGGATTTCCCTGGCGTTGTGAACATGTTCGTAGGTAGTGATTGTGAAGTTGCTTAGGTAGTTGTTTTCTTTGTTTGAACATGCAATAGATCAGCTTTTATGATGACCAGAATTCATTTCTTTGAAGGTTGATGGACTTTATCTCAAAAGGGGGACAAGGTCCAACCTTGGAGATTTGTCCTGAGCTTAGTGCATCTAGTACCCTGCGTGTCCGAAACTTAAAGCGCTTGGTATCTAGCGTGTCCGAAGCTCAGCACATCTAGTATATAGCTTGTTTGAAGCTGAGTTTGCCTGGTGCATCAATGTATGCACGTTCAAGACCAGTGATAACATGAATGTGGAGTTTTGTTTGAGTGTTTTGAACTGACGACAGTTTCGCTTATCTGACACGCCTATCTTCCATTGGAGGATGCGGATTAGCTGAAACAGTCGGCCTTTGTTTTTTTGTGTTGACTCCGACAGTGCTTCGTCTGTCTTCGTCTTGGATCTCGTGTGTGTTGTTGGTGTTTGTTTTTGTTCTCGTTTGTTTTAGGGACCAACAAACAGCACTGTAGTTGATCGTGAATTGACGCCATGGTCTCTTTGATCAGTCGATGGATTCTGAACTGGTGATGTTGACTGGTTGAGGATAGATGGGAGCTGTGCCCATGGAGACTTCTATGGAGTATTGCTGACATCAGCGTTGGCGATGGTTGTGGATATGGATGGACGGTTTATTAAAGATGAGCGAAGTGTTGGAGGAACAACCGTGCTTGGAGCATCGAAGTCTCCTGGCGAATACGACGTATTTTATGAGTTTGACTTTGAAGGTATGGCGAAGTTCATACTGGATATGCATCTGAGTATGTATAGAGAGAGAAATGAATGTCATGTCGAAAGGGGGTGTGGAAGTTTGAACCCTTGTGGGTGCAACTTGGCATTGGAGCGACCTGACTTTCATTGAGCCTTCAGTGGTGAAACTGGACTATGGGAAGGTGTCTGCATCAGACATAAGTAGTTTCAATATTGCTTTGTGGTATGAGGAGCTGCCTGAGCTGATCTGAGATATCGACCAGTGAGTCTAAGTGGATCTACTTGGAGCTTGATTCTCCTTTGAATACAGTTTGAAGCGTTATTTTGCTTTATGACAGTGGACGAATGCTTTCAGAAGCATTCGCTATGCAGTTGAGTCGGGATGCTATGATTCCATCGATCTCGGAAGTTCTTTGACCTCTTGGAGGAGTACGGATCTAGCTGAGATGGTTTTGGATCATCCGTTTCGACTCTTGTCATTGCTTCGTGCATCTGAGATGTTGGTGAAGCCGGTTTGACTACTTCTTGTGAGTACGTGAGATACTCCGGCATTGTGAGGACAATGCCTACGTATCTTCTGTGACCTCTGGGTATTTGATCTGGAAGTCTATTTTGTGACCTTTGTAGCTGTGACTATTGGCTGACGTTTGGTTATTGCAGGAAGCGAAATCCTTTAGCGCTATGACTGCTGATGACTGGATATTAGCTGAGAAGTCCAGCAGATCTTTTGAGTATGTGAGATACTTCGGCATTGTGAGGACAATGCCTACGTATCTGATTCAACCTCCGGATACTTGATCTGGAGAGCTGCATTATGATCTTTATCGTTGTGACTTATTGCTGACGTTTGGTTATGACAGTGAGCGAAATACTTTAGCGCTATGACTGCTGATGACTGGATATTAGCTGAGAAGTCAAGCAGAACATTCTACTCTCCTCGACAGTTTGGAACTGTGAGAAGACATCTCTGTGTGGAGAACTGTTTTGGAGATGGAACATGAGGTTACCATGTTGTTCTGTATTGCAAGAGGATTTTGTATAGGAATTTGAGCGGAACATTTCGTTCTTAACTAGCCGTGTGACTAGTCTAGACGGTTGGTAGAGACTAGTAACACTGGCTAGCTGGTTACTTGCGTTTGGATGAGAACCAGTTTGACTTGAGAACTTTTGGAAATGTTTCTGACGTTTGTGTGACTAGGTGATTTGTATATCATAGCAGTTTGGAATTGTTTCAACAAACTTTGAGGGAAGGTTGTGTATTGGAAACCTGGAATCGAGTTTCCCAGTTGAGACATCGGCTCAAGGGAGTGGTGTCAAGTGTTCCGAAGCGAACTGAACTGCAGTGTCACCTAGGGCACTTGAAACAGTAGCCACACTGGAACAGCTTGCTTCCTTTCTTTGTTTGTGGGCTGTGGCTGTGTGCCTGCCCTGGTTCTTGTTGACCTGTTCCGTTGTGTGTGTGGCGTCTGGAGAGAAAAGAAGGAGTCTGACGTGCACTTAGGAGTCGGGGTGGAACAAGTTCCTTTATTTGACATTGCAGAGAAGTAAGTAACTGCGGAGTCGCACCCACAGTAGGTGCTTGCGTCTGGCGTAGTGATTTTATGAAAGCGTCGATTTGGGTACACGAGAGGTGTACTTGGGTTTACGTTTTTCACACCACATCGATGGCGCTGTCAGACAATGTTGTATTCACAGAGCTGCTAGCCTACAAGAATTAGATGATATGCTCAAAGAATATGACATGAAAAGGGATTCAGTGGAAATCAACCATGACGCGCCACAATGGTCCCATCATGCAGTGTGGAACCGAAAGTATATGGAACCGAAACCAGGATATACACTGGAACAACTATGGACTGACTCCGAGCCTGCCATAAGCAAGAAAACAACCACGTCATATGATGTGCAAACAAATGACGTCCAGCGTGCAGTAGCGGCCATTCAGCATTTCCCATCCCTCCTTCCTCCCGATAGCCCCTTCCTAAGAGCGTTAGGGACAACAGCTGCCCTAAAAGCCCCACCGCAGACTGACACCCTAGCGCAAAGAGCTCTGGAGGAATGGGAACGCACTTTGTGTGAAAACAAGGCAGTGGCAATCCTCGCCGAGGTGCAAGCCGGCCGACCAACTATAATCCACAAAGATGGTGGCGAAATGCTCATTGCCATTGTCCTTGACAGGCCACTGGCGGAAGCAAAGGAACTGGTTGATGACCCTGCAGCATTTACTCGCGAAATGACGCGAATCCTGCGCGACAAGCAAACCCACCCACTCATCGCCCAAATGGTGAGACCAGCGGAGAGCAGTGATCCACCCCCCGCCACTGCTGCAGCCAGTGGCGCCAGTAGCAGTGGAGAACCTCGCACCACCTCACATGCGCAGTTCCAGTAAACCACTCGAGGTGACGCGCAGTACCCAAGTTTCCCATCCATGCATTCTGCCTGTAACTTAACCGAGGTTGAGCGGCGTTGTCACCATGGGGTACTCATGGTTGATTACTGCCCTCTGCGACTACCTTTGCTGTCAGCATGCCGGGGCCAGTATGAGACGGGAGGCAGTGGGGGGCGGTTCATTAATCTTTTCGGGTTTTTTAGTTGTTTTGTTCGTGTTGTTCTACCTTAATTGTTGCATGGTAGTGTAGTGCGATGTCAAAGTACATCTTGCCATGGTGTCCGTCGCCGTTTGACCTTCGCTCCACCAATTTTGCGACCGGCCAATGATTTTCACCACACCTCCACATGCCCTTTCTCGAACAAGGTTGCAACACGGTGAGTGTAAGTGGAATACCCTGAAACTTTCCGTCTACCTGCAAACCTGTAGATAACTTAGTCCGTGGAATGGAACGACCGACTCCCATCAAAGACGCCGCTGTCCATCGACTTGCACAGTCCATCACTCAGCTGACCCTCTGCCAGGTCACGACCAGTGAGGTTGATGAAGCCACGAAACTCCTAGAGAAAGCATGCCAGAAACTCCAAGGCATACAAAGTATCCCATCTCAGAGAGTCACTGACCTTGCGGCGTCCATACGACAGCTCCGCCAGATCGGCTGTATCTTGGATAGCTGTACCATATCTGCCAGTTACGAAGTAACCCAGGCGCAGAAAGCCATACTACAGCTTCACCATACAGCCAAGGGAGCCAGCACCTCATCTGAAGAACTCAATGCACAGATATCACCACGCACTGATGACGAGTACAATCTCCCATACCATGAAGACGAGTTGCAAGAGCACTAGCACAATGGTGCCTACCGCAACCAATTTTGACGCAGTATGATGATTGGAAAAGCAGTTCTGAGTGGACTCTGAGTGTGCCCTGAGTGCTGTAGCCTCGATGTCATTTTCACCTTAGATCATGTTTCACTCTCCTGTTTCACTGCGGTAGTTTTTCTCACCACTTTGTTGTGACCCGGCTTTGTCGGTGTTTGCTTCAAAGTGTCTGGGTGAATGTCATGCCGTGAAGGCTGCTCTTTGTGATCTCGGGGATCCTGGCTGGGGGGATCCCTGGTTTCCGCATTGAGCTTTTGTTGCTTCCTGCACCCACTCAATGGCCCATGGTGATTTTGTGTTGTTGTTTCCGTGGTTTTCTTGTGTTATGGGCCTGCGTCACATGACACATAAGTTGTCATCTGCATGCGTCGAGATGATACTAAGCTATCACCTCTTGCCTCACCAATCCTTTTCACCCATAAACTGGGACCCTCTATGTCACTGCTGTGTGGTTGTGTGGTTGTTTGTTTTTTGTGTGGGTTGTTTTTTTGTTTGTGTTTGTTTTTTGTTTTTGTGTGGTTCTTGCTTGTTGCTTTTCTGTGTTTCGTTTTTTGTTTGGTTCTCTGAACGTGACAAGGGAATAGGACTATGTATCGGTCCTCTACCAGTTTACTTTTGCGGCCCTACAGCTCGGCCCCTGCGTGAATTAATTAATTAATCTCATATGCAACATGCTTGGAAACATGTTGAACGACCTGGCGGAAGCCATACGGCGTTGGACGGAAAAAAATACGAGAGACTCAGTAAGACATTGTCGAAGGACAAAGTCTACGCAGATCTTGGTACAGTGACTTCATACACAGGCGACAGTGGTGGTCCATCTGCAATGGAAGTCAATCAGATCTCAAAGAGCAAAGGTAAGAGCAAGATGCAAAGGGCAAATCGGGATCGAAAGGCAAAGGAAAGGACAAAGGGAAATCCAATAGCAGCAACTACAAGGACAAAGGCAAGTCACAGCAGAGCGGCAAAGAGTATGCAAATTCAACCGCCCAAGGTGGAGGAAAGAATCAGTTAAAGAATGCTGTAGAAGTGTGATTGTCGGAAGTTTCAAGCTGACAAAGCTTCTGGACAGGTTCGACAAGTGGAGAACAAAGATTCGACACAGAGGGCAGCATCTAGCCCCAGTGATCATTCTGCTCAGCACTCAAGCAGTGCGACATTCATACAGGTCAGGGTGGAAATGAATCGAGTGGCTTTCAATGAGAGCTCGGTGTTCCATTCGTGTGATTCAGCTTGCATGTTCACAGAAGTTTGACATGGCGTGTGCTGATCAGGATGGCTCATGGACTTGTGCTCCAGGTTGCAACATCGATCTGCCTGTCAGGAACCACGTACGTATGATGTCAGTGGCAGGTGAACTTAGCTCAGAAATCATCCTTGACTCTGGTGCTGACAAAAGTGCTTTACCACTCTCATATGGTGATGTTGGTAAGTCTTGCAACGATGTTGGACTTCAAGATTACATTGATGCACAGGGTGGCAAGCTTGACATTCATGAAGACACGTCTTGCGTTGACTTGGGGAATGGTGTCATCCTGCGTGATGCTTGTGTTTACCTCTTATCCGGCATCAACTTTGCGCTAATCGACAGCGATTGTGTGCCAGTCACGCTGTACGAGATCCAAGAGCTTTGGTGCTCGTGTGGCGTCTCGACCACACAAGCGCGCCGGTTGTGCCTGCCCATACACCAACTAGCCCGATTGCGCCTGCGCACAAGAGAGCACGATCGGTTGATACTGGAAAAGGCCACTCAGCAGCCAGGCCCACCTGCAAAGTATGGAAGTATAAACTCCCGTTGATACGGTGAACATGTGCTACGTTCCCCTTGACAACTTGATATGGCATGTGGAATTTGGTTACAACAATGTCTTCTTTGTGCACAGCTCTGGATTTGCTGCAGAATGGTGGAATAACATCTGGGAACGATGTATTTTTCGTTGTTTTCTGGACTTTGCATGGTAATGCAAAGTATTTGGTGATGATGTTTATGGACAAGAAGGTCAATCGTTGTTTTCGAAACTCACTTGCTGCATGCGCGCCATTTGCAAGTGAATTTGGACGGTTGTGGTGCAACTTTATTTTTCCTGGATGTGCATGTCGTTTGTCAACAACAACAAACCAATTTATTTTTCTGCCAAACTGCGTTTTGCTTTTTTTTCTGGAAGCTGCATGATGTTTTTGAGAAGTTTGTGGACGAAGAGAACGTTTTTGGAATTTGTGATGAGTTTGAACTTATTTGGAAATGGTTTTGGAGATGTTGGTGAATTCATCCACTCTGAATTCACCAGTGAGAAGCTGAGTTTGTTTTTATGGAATCTGTGTGATTCCGCTGCCGTGTTCAAGACGGGACAAGTGCAAGAAGACCAACATAGCACAGTGCATGCTGCATGGACAGCCAACTTACTTTGGCGTTTTCGTTTTCCTGTGTGGAAAAGAGTTGAGCGACTGGTGCAGTGAGAGCCGTTGTTTGGGGTTTTGTGTTTTTGTTTAAACACTCGACGTGGCGGAGGCCGACCCCATTGCATGCGTTTGCGACTAGTGGTTGTAATTAGGTCTGTTTGAAATTTCGCATGGTAGCGGAGCGGTTGTGCTCCACGCGTAGTGTAATTAGACGCGATGTTGTTTGGGGTTTTGTGTTTTTGTTTAAACACTCGACGTGGCGGAGGCCGACCCCATTGCATGCGTTTGCGACTAGTGGTTGTAATTAGGTCTGTTTGAAATTTCGCATGGTAGCGGAGCGGTTGTGCTCCACGCGTAGTGTAATTAGACGCGATGTTGCCAGGAAATAGCCAGGGACAAGGACCAAGTAACCAGACTAGTGCGCTAGGAATGAACTCACTGCACTTAGGCTCAGGATCGCCCATCATGAATAGGATGGAAGGTGGAGGAGAACCAGGAGCAGAACGAAACACAGGTGCTGCAGGTAATTCGCCCACAGGTACTGCGATGCAAGCGAACGCGCAACAGGCAGCAGTAGGAATGGGAACAACAACGCAGACACCAGCTCAGAACTTAGTTGCTGCCGGAAGCTCAGTTGGTAGTGGTGCTCACATTCTCCCTGCACAGAACGTTTTTGGATCTTATGGACCCATGAGAGGTGGATTGATGGACCCTCGAAACTATGGACAGAATCAAGGTTATCTTGGAGGTCAAGGTCATGGATGTGGTAGTTGCAATGCATGTCAAGGGTATCCAGGTCAAGGTTTGCATGGACAAGGTCTGTTTGGACAAGGTCAGTTCGGACAAGGTCAAGGTGGACAAGGTCTGACAGGACAAGGTCTGATGGGACAAGGTCTGCATGGAGAAGGGATGCCAGGACAAGGTTGCATGGGAACTGCATGCCAAAATGCCCAAGCTAGCACAGGCAGAAGTCAAGAACCAAATCAGGGGAATGCAAGTGATGGGATGCCATGGATGTCAGGTCAATGCGGAGGTGCTGCATGTCAAGGACAGGTTGGGTCAGGACAGAATGCAGGCATGTGCATGGGACAGGACATTGGCGGAGTAACACCCCAGAATCAAAGACTGCAAGATGTGCTGAGGCTGATGGGAGGTTTGGAACCAATGCAGTTGTTGCAAGTAAGACAAGTCCTAGGTGAACAGGCAAGCCAGGCTAGAGGTGTACCTGAGATGTTTGGACAAAGGACCACAAGTGGATTTCCTCAGAGCATGGATCCAATGCATGTACCAGGATCATCCGGGGAATACGTAGGTGACGTATTTGCTAAGAGTGAGAAGTGGCTGGGGACGCCACCAACTCCGGATTGTGCAAAGTGGACCAGCAGAGAAGCAGAAATCCTAGGGTGGCAAGCTTACATCTATGATTTAACAGCCTGGGCGATGCAAGCCAGCCTCGAATTCGGCAGTGAGATCGAGCATGCGTGCAGGTGGCCAGACCCACTTAATTGGCACCAGCTGAATGTGAATCAGAGAGCACGCAGTCGACGACTCATGGCCATGCTGAGGAGTGCTTTCGCAAGTCATCCAAGGACTTTGACGCTGATCAATGCGTTCAGTGAAGGGATCAATCTATGCAATGCAGATGTTGGTGTGAACACGGAACTGCAGGCTTCAAATGGCTTTGAGTTGGTGAGGCAACTGACCCTGGAGTACAGCATCAGGACCCGGAGTGAAGCACTTAGTTTCAGGACAGCCTTAGCTGGGAAATCTTTTGCACTGCATGGTAATGAAACCAGTGCAAGTACCATTGTCACGGACACAATCAGGAAGATAGATTTCGAGATGGCTAGGTATTCTAAGTTGCTGGGAACACTGTCAAGTAGAATTGATGCTGCAGGGTTGCATGTAGCTGAAGCTGATTTGGTAGCTGTGTTGCTAACGAAGCTTACCGGATGCAGTGAGAACGTTTTGTCTGCATCATACTGGAGGTGAATCATATCATGCATTTCGTGCCACAGCCTTGCGTTGGGAACAACAGCAACGTGCGTTTGCTGAATTCCACCCCAAGAAGAACTTATATCAGGTGAACCAGGTAGAGATATCTGATGAGACAACTGCACACTATGACATGTCTGCAAGTGATGGGGATGGGAATTGGAATTTGGACGCTGTAGGCGGTGTGAAGTGTGGAACATGTGGCAGTCGAAAACACAGTTCAAATGCATGTGATGTTGATTTGTCAAAACTGAAATGTTTCAAGTGCCAAAAATTCGGACACATTTCTGTGAATTGCCCTGAGAGAAAGAAAGGAAAAGGCGACAACAAGCAGGTGATCAAAGGTAAGGGCAAGCAGAAAGGAAAGAAAGGTAAAGGTAAAGGTAAGGGTTTTGGCAAGAAAGGAAAAATGAACGAAGTAGGATACGAAAATGACTATGACGGGACTGACATGTGGTGGCAAGATGATGGATCTTGGTGGGAAGACCAGTCTTGGTTAGAAACGTCACAGGTTTGGAATGGCAATTGGGATGAGTCATGGGACAGTGCATGGAATGAGGGACAGGAATGCTGGGATGAGTCCTGGAGCTGGCCGGCTACTGATGACCAGCAAACAAGTGCAAGTGCCGGTGCAACTGCTCAGGGAGTACAGTCTCTCGTGCTGAGTCCATTGATTTCTGACGTTTTTGCCAGTTTTGCAACAGGTTTGACAGTTGAAACAGACATTTCAAACGAAACTGAAACCGTTTGCAGCCATTTTTCATGTGATGAAACCGTTTTTCACGTTTCGATTTCAGGTTTGCAGTGTTTGGAGTCACACAGAATATTTTGCAATTGTGCGAATTGCATGATTATCGGTGATGACTTTGGTGCAAATTTGGAGAGATGTCAATTGCGAAACGTGAGACTAAACTATTTTTTCACCAGTTTACCACCAGCATGTTTTATTTTTGCCCCTGAATTTTTCGATGGAGGAGAATTCGTTCCTATCTCTGACAGTGAATCTTGTGAAGAACCCGAACTCATTTTTGTTTCTGACAGTGAGTCTGCATGTTCATTTGTTGTGGATCAGCCAACAAACTATGGAGACGAATTTGATGACAGTTGCACTGAAACGGAAACAGAAACGGACATGTGCCAGTTGTGGAATTTGGACTTTGGATGGGTGCATGAACAGACCCCTCAAGTTGACTCCAGTCTACTTTGTGCCATGTCTGCATCAGGAACCGGTGTTTTGTCAGGATCTCTGCAGGAAACTTCGCATCGTGTCACGACCTTTGAATGCGGTTTGCAAGGTATCGAGGTTGAAGGTGATACTCCAGTTTCTCAGGATCTTGTTTCATCTAACTGTCATCGAGTCGAATTGAAAAGGGTTGGAATCTCAACATTTTTGAACGTGCAAGACACAGTTTCTCATTCATTTGAACTGCATAGATATTCACCAGTGTTGCATCCACTTTTATCTGAAATTATGATGGGAGACGAAAGCCAGCATTGGTGGTTGCTGGACTCTGGTGCAGCGGCAACAGTCATGGCCACTGCATCACGCGCCACTTACGGTGCATGGGTTGTGAATTCTCAGAATGACCGCTTCAGGGCGGCAAATGGTAGCAAAGTAAACATTGATGTTGGGACTCCTCCTGAAAGGAGGATACAAACCTTATTCAAAAAAAGGAAAAATTTTAGTTTGACTAAAATTAGCTGTTCTGCGTTTTGCAATCGGCCTTGCAGATTTTAATCATGCAAGTTTATTGCTGAGATGTTTTTGAACATCTTTTTCTCTGTTTTGTTTTTAAACAAGACTATCTCACCCTGTTTCTGGTTGTCAACGAAACATTGGTTTCCCAAAACAACGGAACTCAATTCATGTTCATCCGAACCTTTCGGTTTAAGGGAGGGAGTGGTGGGAATTCTCGTGTTTTTCGAAACTTGAAGAGCAATGGGGTTTCTATATTGATGGAAATTGACACTGACGAGGACTGGACTCAAGCTTCTTTTCCTGATGTTTTGCACAGGAAGAGGTTAGACGTCTAGCAGCCTGTGAGAACGATGCTCTTTCGATTGAACATGAGAGTAGTTTGACCCGAGAGCAAGAAATTGCTGACAAGATGCATGCAACCGATGGCGATGAGGTATCAGGTTTGCAGACAGTCACATTGTCGATTTTCTTGCTTGTGCTTATTCGGATGGAACTCCTTTGTTTGGTTTGCCCATTACAGACAATGCATGTGATTTCAAGCAACTATATGAACTTTCCGAATCTGCTCAGACTTCAACAGGGAACGTTCCTGCTGCTGGCATTGAGGGCTACTCTGCAGACAATACTTTTGGCCTGGCACGTAGTCGTTTGCGACATGCAGGTATTCAGCAGTTTTGGAAAACAGGTTTTGGAATCACTTTTTCGATCCAAACAAAGACTTCCTTTGCAGCTTTGAACTGACTTTCAAGTGACCTGTGGTTTCAACGCATGATCAACCTGAAGTGGACTGTGCTGAGTTTTTGGAACGTAAGTCGAATTCAGTGATAGTCGCTGCAACGTTCATGGACCATGTCAAGACCATTACAGTTGTGAGTTGGAGGGATCGACGTGATTCTGAATGGCAGACTGCCATTTACCGCTGGCGTGCGATGTTGAGCACCTGGGACAGAAAGGTACAAATCACTGAGCAAGTTTTTGCCGTGAAGGTTTCCATCGCAAGCCCAAGTGTTGGTGGATGTTTTTCACAACAGCTCCTTCTACGATCATGAAATGTTGTCGGAGCATGTCAAGAATGACAAACTTCTTCGAAGACCATGGTAGATTTTTCCGTGTGACGATTCTCAGTTTATGAGTTTCTGTGCTTTGAGAGAGAGAACGGTGCACCACCTTCTAGGTTTTAGGGGGTACCTTGAAGCTGTCACTTTTTGTTGCCATGCGCTTGGAGTTGTGGAGTTCGAGGGACCGACACTCAGCAGGCGATGTCAGGGTGTTGGAGCCTTAGATGTTGATCACAAATTTCACAAGCCGAGCCTCTCTCAGTGAGACAGCTGGAAATGTCACACAGAATCCTTTTTGATGATGTCGAAATTTGGAACCAAGTCTTTGCAGGGATGTTGTTGTTTTGTGTCTATGCCCGGTCGCATGGAGTGATGCTCAACATGGTGACAGCTGGAAGTTGGATGCGCGCTCTCCTCAGCTTGGATGGCACAAACAAACAAGCAAGGTTTTCCTCTCACTCTTGAAAGCGACATGTTTGAGTTATGCTGCAAAAAAGAGGTTGCTCTTTTGAGGACAGACTTAGCTTGGGATACCACACACATAGCTTGGAAGTGGCTCTTGTATACTCACGAGATGGTGCTTCGAGACCGCTGTGAGCTTGGAGTGCGTGTTAAAGAAAAATCCGAGACAAGCTTTTCAATCCCAATGACACGCGCAGTGGCAGACTCAGCAGCTTGCCCAATCTTTATGGAGGACATCCTGCAGAAACCTTGCAGGATCCCACTGGCAGTGCAGAGAGAGTTCCACATGACCAATCACATGACTTAGCAGTTGAAGTCAAAACTGAAGTCCCAGATGTTGATGAGATTGTTTTGAATGACCATGCAACGACAGGTAGCGAGACAGAATCCGATGTCGAGACCACGGTGAGACCGAAAGTGTCATACCGTGACATAGAGGCTCCAGAAGGCACGGTTTTTGCACCAGCACTGCAAGTGGAGGACTCTGCATTTGCGAAGACTTAAAACCGAGTTGTCTTCCTTTGCGGTCAAAAGACTAGCAACATGTGCAAGGTAACGCAAACGCGTCATACCATTGACACCCCAAAGTGCCGTCAGTGTTTCCGAGCAAAGCTTGACTGAAACTGGAAGGGCAAAAAGGGTTTGGCAGTCTCCTCATTTCCATTGTTGTGACATTCATTTTTATGCCCAGTGATTTTCCTTTTTCAGTGATGTCTCGTGCAGTTTCAGGTACATGAAAATCACATTGGTCACGAGAGCGATGTTTCATGTTTTTTATCCTGATTGCTTGAGAATCCATACTCGAATTTTTCGTTCCGAGTGACGATCGTTTTGATCTCAGACTTGCATGGGTGTCAACTTAGACACAGCGAGAGAGAGTATCAAAAAACCGTGGACACGATTTCATAGGATTTATCATGACCACTCATCCTTAAGGTCGACAAATGTTTCAACGTGTTTCAGTGTCAAACAGAATAGCTATGACAGATTGTAGAAGGAGCTTCAGTCAGAACTAGAGCAATGGCACTGGTAGATTCTGAAGCTGCCTTTGCAAGTCATTGCAATGCAATTTGACAAGAGCCGTGAATTGCTGAACTTATACACGGCCGCAAACCCTACAAGTGTCATGAGGTTGGCATTTGCAATTGGGTCACCGCAGACTCCAGCCAGCGAAGAATCGTTCCGAGAGTTGGCAACGGAGATCAACAGTGGCACAGAGCCGCCCGTCACCACGTTGGCCCTGTTGCGGCAATTTCATTTCGAAGCAGTTACGATGGTGGTTGCCCTTTTGAAGACAAATGTCTCAACAGATGCTGGAATAGAGGGTGGACGTAAACTACAACCTGTGGAAAAGGTGGCCCGTCTCAACGTCCAACAAGCCAGGTTGAGAGGGCTATTAATCAGGGGCGAGATCCAGCCATCATATGCACTGGTTGTTTTGGTGGCCGAATTTTCCGACAGTGAGACAACAGTCTGGATTCCCCCTAGCAAGTGCACGAAAAGAGATGCAGAAGTGCAACAATCGTTCAAGGAGAGACCCACTACCTTGACAGTAGAAGAACCGACGCTGAAGTTATCAGCAGGAGAACCAAAGATCAAGGCCGACACCTCGAATGAGCTCTTGATACAATGGACCCTACAACGCCGCGGCTTGACGTGCGACCAGTGCAAGTTGATTTCAAATGAAGTCCATGACAAGTGGGTGCAATCACTGTTGATGAAACTCACGAGGGACGCGCCCCCTGGGATACTCAAAGTGCAAATGGAGCAAGTTCTACGAGCCGACCGAGAACTGTTAACTATTATGGCACAAGAGCATAGCGGGCCTTTTGTCTATGAACCCGGAGGAAAAATGCCTCTGGACATATTAATGGGGAAACTTGCACGCGATCCCAGAATCAGCAAGCAGCCACAGCTTGCTCACATGCCGCGTGAAGAAAGCATGACTAAAGGAAAACAAAGAAACAATGCATGCAAAATTGCAACAGCTACGATTTAGGTTGTCAATAAGACAGCAAAGTTGCCGAAGTTTTCACCACGGCAGAGCGCCACAACAGTTGCTGAGGTTAAAGACACGCAGCTTGAAAAGACGGTTCAACAAGAGCCCTCAGTCTCTACTTCAATTTTCCCAGGTGATGTTGAAGACACGCTGGATTACAAGACTCAAGATGAGTTTTATTTCGGAGGAACAACCTCCACCAGTGCAGACGCTGAAGGCGTCCCGGCCAAAGTCTAAGTGGATGTAGCCTCGATGAGGTCAGTGTGATCGTGATTTTTGCAGGTACAGGCAGGCTCACATGAGCCATCAGAGATCTGGGAATGCCAGCAATGGCAGTGGACAAGGAAAAATCTCGCGCGCAATCAGTGCATGTGGCATGTTACAACTTGAATGCCCCGGACCATTTGTTAGCTTTGCGTGACTTCATCGAGAAACACCACGAAAAGGTGTGTTGGGCGCTTTTTGCGCCGTCATGCGGCACTGCTTCAAGGGCAAGAGGCCAACCGCTTCCCAAATTGGAGAGGCTTGGAGCGAATGTCCCAAAACCGCTGCGAAGTGCTTTGCAGCCAATGGGTTTGGATGGCTTGGCAAGAACTGACAAGGTTAAAGCCGAAACCGCGAACAACACGTATGAGAGTAAGTGCATTCTCATCAGGCTGTGCCACCGCCTTGCAATTGCAGTCTCCTTAGCGAACCCCGAGGATTCTAGCTCTTGGAAGATTCCTGCAAGTGAGGAACTCATGGAAAAGATTCGTGCTTCATGACGCCCTTCGACAAATTGCTGCCACAGTGGAACGAGGAATACAACCACAACATGGTGGGCCACAGTTGACTGGCCCTAGCAACTAGGAGCACGTTGGGATGGTTCGCATTTTCATGCACAATGGGATGCTGAGTTGATCAATGGCAAGGCACCAACTCATTTGGAAGCCGCGTATCCCATTTCGCGTTGTGAGCGTCTGCCTGCAATTGCGAAAGTCAAAGCCCTGGAGTTGGGCGCCCCTTGTGTCCGAGTTTGGTTTTTATGAAAATTGGGCGATACCGCTTCCACATGGTCCCTCAGATGCCTTTTTTCCTCAAAAGTTTTCCCAAAGGGACCAAAATCATACATCGACAGTTTTACCAGGGTGCTTTTCGGGTCGATGCAGTGGTCGATGCAGATGGAGAAACAAGACCTCTGGAGAATCAACAACCGTGCAATCTACAAACAGGTGAATGGACCTCTGGAGAATCAACAACCGTGCAATCTACAAACAGGTGAATGGTACATCTGACGATGAATTGCCCGAGCTACCTAGAGCAGCACACTCGAGGAGCCGGAGAAAAACTGGTTTTGGCGAGAAGTCGCGAGCGATTGCGACAATGTTGTCATGGCCAAGCGTTTTGGTTTTGCACAAAAGAACAAGGCCAAAGCCATCGATAGCCATCGATGATTGTTCAGTTGGTGGCTACAACAAAGCCTATGGGACCAAAGAGAAACTCAGGTTTCGAGCCATAGACCACCTTGCTGCCTAACCCAGCTGGATTTGCACAGAGTTGGCTGACCGAATTGACGATGACATGATTGGCAGGACATACGGCCTGCGCAGCGCCTACAAGCAATTTGGTGGGAGTTCGCATGACCCGTGAGCTGCTGCGCCTTCTGGTTTGGGTCGATGATCAGCAAAAACCTTGCCTGCTTGGTTTGAATGCTCTCCCGTTCGACGCCTCAGGGTCAGTGAGTTGTTTACTGCGTATAAGCATGGCTCCATGGTGCATAGGAACAGTGGGCCTGAAGTGGTGTTGGACTGTTGTCTACGATGACTCTACTGTCGTTTGCAAAAAGAAGTTGAGTCGAAACACTGAACTTGCTGCAGAAACCCTGTTTGCCTTGTTTGGCATGTGGTATGCAAAAGAGGGGTCGAAAGCCATGGATTTCGGACCTTGCTTTAAGACTTTGGGTTTGTTGGTAAAACTTGGAAATGCACTATTAGATTTTCCATAGGACATGCGGATGAGAGACGAGAAGAGCTCAGATGCAAAGCTTTTGGAAGTTTTGCATGAAGGAGGCTTGGGGCCCAAGCAGGCCGAACGTTTGAGGGGACGCGTGCAATGGTTTGAGGGCTACGCATTTGGTCGCATGGCTCAGCATAGCCTTAGCACTCTTGAAGAGGTCTCTCTGAAGAAACGAAAGTATGTCCCCTCTCTGGCCACGAGCGTGCCGCTTTGGAGTTTCTTGTCAGAAGGGTTTCAGAAGCAGAGGCCTAAACCCTTAGTCCGATTTGTTTGGACACCTTACTTGTTTTCACTGATGGGCAGTGTGAAGGTGAGAGCGTAAAGCAAGGCAGTGTCGGTGGAGTCATTGTTGACAGGACCTGACGATGCCTACAACGCTTTTCGAGCACAGTCCTTCTTGAGTTCAGGACACGAGCGCTTGCCGAGTCATCCGACCAAATTTACGAGCTCGAGCTTCTGCCGATTCACATAGCCATCAGTTTGTGGGGAACCTTGTGAGTTCGACCCATGCAGTGTTTTGTCTGGACAACGGCGCAGCCAGGGCAGCCTTGTGCAAAGGTTGTGGAGGCACGCGGCTGGGAAGCAAGCTTGTCCAGAACATAAAGGAAAGCGAAAGCACCTTGCGGTTGAAATCCTGGTATGCCAGAGCACCAAACCACTCCATATTTCAGACGGACCTAGCCGTTTGGACTGCACCGAAACAAGACAGTTGGGGTCCGAAGAAGTGAAGGTTGACAGGAGCAAAATTCTTGAGAACCTTCTACAGTGCGCTTTTCCAACCTGGGGAGAGCACGGGCACACTGATCTTTCCCCAACTGCTCTGAAAAAAGGTGCGGCTGTTTTCAGGAGTGAGCTTTCGACCGTGTTTGTTTCTTGAGTGCTGACGTTTTCGTTATGTTTTATTTTTACGTCGACGACGACGACTTTCGCAGAGATCTTGCAAAGAACAGCGTTTTTCCTAAATGAATAAGTTGGGACTCCTCCTGAAAGGAGGATACAAACCTTATTCAAAAAAAGGAAAAATTTTAGTTTGACTAAAATTAGCTGTTCTGCGTTTTGCAATCGGCCTTGCAGATTTTAATCATGCAAGTTTATTGCTGAGATGTTTTTGAACATCTTTTTCTCCGTTTTGTTTTTAAACAAGACTATCTCACCCTGTTTCTGGTTGTCAACGAAACATTGGTTTCCCAAAACAACGGAACTCAATTCATGTTCATCCGAACCTTTCGGTTTAAGGGAGAGAGTGGTGGGAATTCTCGTGTTTTTCGAAACTTGAAGACCCACCCAAAACCATGGTTTTTTTCCCCCCCAAATTTTTGAAGTGATCCGAAGTTTTGACAACTGTTCCTTTCCGAGCAGTTTGGTCCAAACCCGTGGGCACTGCCCAACGTAGTTCATATTGTGGTCATGTCTGACCCATCGCAGGATCTCATCGAAGATTCCAATACTGACATGCAAAGGACTTTTAAGGTCCTACAATTACCTTTTGACGAAGACCGCAGCCAAAGGTTGTTTCAACTTCCGCTGTTGGTCGTTACCTATATCGTGCATCGATATGACTGGATGGATTTTGGCATATTCATCTTTTTGACCTCGGAAGATCACGCTTCCGTTTCCACGGTCAATTGGGCTGCCTGGAACGAGTACATGGAAAGGTATTCTGACAATTTAACTGCTGATTCCCCTCAAGCAGGGGTCGTGGCCCAACAATTGCCACTACAGTTAGCCTAGCCCTGCCGTCAGAGCACGGGCACACTGATCTTTCCCCAACTGCTCTGAAAAAAGGTGCGGCTGTTTTCAGGAGTGAGCTTTCGACCGTGTTTGTTTCTTGAGTGCTGACGTTTTCGTTATGTTTTATTTTTACGTCGACGACGACGACTTTCGCAGAGATCTTGCAAAGAACAGCGTTTTTCCTAAATGAATAAGGATCTACTACTGTTTCGGTTTGGGTAGGATTCAAGAAAAAGAATGACAATTTGGGAAGGTTCCCAGTGTATCGTCAAGCCAAGCTGAAATGCCTTGTTGGCGGAATTAGCCATAACATCATTTCAACAAACACCCTTTGTGATTGCGGTTGGGAATTCAACCAGAATTCACAAGGCACTGAGGTTACTCACTCTGCAACAGGTTTGCGGTTAGATGGTGTGTGTAACTTTGGGGGATGTCCATGGGTTAAACTTGACCCTGCATGGATGTACCAGGATTCTGAATCCACTGCACAACAGGGTGAATTTGTGATGTCAGAAGGTATGAATGCAGTGCACGACGGTGCAAACTTGAATCCTTTAAGCCGTGCAGCGGAAGCTGCATTGGAAACTCACCGAATGCAAGGGCATGTGCCCTACGATCCACGTTGTACCATTTGTGCAAGAGGCAAGTCGACATTCCAACATCGTCGACGTCGAGAAGGTACTCTTGAAACGGAAGTGCAAGCTGATTTTGTGTTTTTGACCACCAGAGGTGAAATGGTTGACGATGAAGCTGAAGGAACAATTAAGGTGCTGGTTCTGACTGAGCTCTCAACGAATTGCGTTGGGTATGTCATTGTAGGACAGGAGACTCGAACAGTGAAGAATCAAATATGCAAGTGGCTGGATCATTTCGGCCTTGCTTCTTCGACCTCTTCCGTTGTCCTGCATACTGATGCCGAACGTGCTGTTTCAGAATTAGTTGGCACCAGCTCTGAAAAATACACTTTCCTTGTTAGACGTGCACGACCTCAACAACACCAAAGCAATGGAGGTGCAGAACGAGCTGTTCGACGACTTAAAGAATCTCTTGCAGTGTTGCGTGCCGAGATGAATCAAGGAGGTGCTGATGTTTGCTTCACTGAACGTGGTCTGCATGATGTTGTGACGTACATTGTATTGAGCCACAACCATTTCTCAAAGGCTCATGGAACTGACTTTTCGCCATTGGAGTATTCTACACAGCGGAAGTTGTCTCGACCTTCCTTTGCAATGTTTGGACAAAGTGTCCTTGCTGAGTTGCCCAGTAGCATGCGAGCCCAATCACCCAATGAAACTCGAAGCATTGAAGCTTCGTTCGTGCACTCAGGCTTGGATACTGGTCCGATAGTGCAAGGTGCAATCAGAATTGACGGAGAATTAGTTCTGAAGCGCTTTGTTGCAAGGAACGTCAAGCCAATTACTCCAATTGTGTGGAACCAGATCATTGGTGACCAACTGTTTTCTGAGATTGAGGGTGGTGGACAAGCTCAAGAAGTTCTTCCTGCACGTCCTGGTGTGCATGTCGAACCAGCTGCACCTAATGTGGAGAGACCTAGATTACCTGATGCTGAGATTAATCAGCCTATGCATGATGATGTTGTTGAATACCCTGATGGTGCGCCAGGTGATTTGGTCAGAGAGATGAAAGAATCCGACACAAGCTATCGAGCTCCAATCCAACGAAAGAGACCGGTGGAGTCCGCTCCATCGCAACCCAGAAAGCCAGGTGAGCTGAAGATTGCCCGACAAGAACCAATTCGTGCATCTACTGCTGATGGACCTGCACTTCCAAAAGCCTCTCCAACTGTTTCCCCAGAGTCTCCGTCTCCGTCACCAGATGTTGTAAGACATGATGTGCGTGTGTTTCCAAAGACACCCAGGTGTCCTGCATGTGATTCTGGTATGGATGTCCCAGGAATTAGGCATAATGCTGAATGTAAGAGAAAGCGAGCTGCATTTGAGGCGAGTGAAACTCCCAGTGCAACTCCTGTTGTTGTGCCTAATGTTGCAAGACCGAGACTTGAGGTTGAAGATATGGAGGTTGAGACCGAGACAAGCCCGGCTCCGGTCGGCGCAGGTTCAGATCAGGTTGGTCCATCCATGGACATTGAAGGTTCAGGCGTGAAAAGGGAAGCAGAACAATCCGTGCAAGATCTTGAAGATGAGATGGCCGCAGAGCGTGCCGCTGGAACTCAAGTTCCAATGACTTTGGATCTTTTTGTCATGGATGATGCATGTCATGCTTTAGGACCAGTTGCATGGAGTTTGGAACAAGGACCTGAAAATGCACGAGCCACAGCTCCAGAATTGTTTGATGCTGAACTGAATTCGATCAAGTTTGCACAGGGCAAGGACCATACATGTGTGAAGGTGAAACTTGGTGGATCTGAAGTGCTTTTGTGGAAACCTGATGAAGTAATCGATGATAGTTCACTCATGCAATTAGATGTGGATCTTGGTTTTGAAGGAATGAAAGAAGAAATTGGGAATTTGGAGAAATGTGGTGCTGGAAAGGTCATAGGACAGGCTGAGGTTGATGCGTTGAGGAAGAAACACCCACTCATGCGTGTCATACCGAGTAGATGGGTTTCAGCATACAAAAGTGAGACACGGGTTCGTGTTAGGATTGTGGCAAAGGACTTGAATAAAGGAATTAGTGCACGAAAGCTGGGGATCTCGAGCTCAACACCGAGCATTGAGGGACTGCATTTTGTCTTAACTCTTGCTGCACAGCGGGCTCTTCGACTCAAAGGTCTTGACGTTTCCCATGCATTCATGCATTCTCCACTTCCTCACGGCCTCGTGATCGTGCTGAAGCTTCCCCTCTCAGTTTCTATGCCTGATGGATCACAAGCTTACTTGTTGCTCTACAAAGCCTTGAACGGCCTGCGGGATGCGTCTTTGCATTGGCTTAATTTGCTGAGTGACAGCATTCGTGGTGTTGGACTTACTTCGGATGAAGTGGAACCGTGCATTTATCAAGGTGTTGTCAATGGTGAAAATGCCTTGCTAGTTGCCTATGTGGATGATCTGCTGCTATGTTGCCAATCGGAGAAAGCCGAGAAGATTGTGGAGAAGGCAATTGGCAAAGCCGTGCCCCTGAAGGAGACCGGAATCATCCTTCCTGCACGTCATGGTGGTGGACACCTAGTTTTTATTGGCAGGCATGTGCATTGAGGACTTGAAGATGATTCCTTGACCATTGGTGTGGATCCGAAGTTCCTGGACACGACGTTCACAGAATTCAACATCACAAAAGGTTCGGCTTCAGTGCCGGATGTTGCTGGGATCTTGGACAAGGCTATGGGCGACAAGAATTTGATGCAAGAACTATCTCCCTCTGCATACTCATGTTTCCGACGTGCTCTGGGCAAACTATTGTGGATGGCTCAATCAAGACACGATCTCAAGCTCTACCTAAGCCTCATTGGAAGTCAGCAAGCCAAACCGAATCAAGGCACGGAATCTGCAATTCGTGCATTGCTTAGATTTCTGTTTGAGGATGTAGGAACTTGTTTGAGATTACCCTCTCCTGAATATGAGAATTTAATGATTGGCCCTGCAAGACATTCAATCCTGCATTCATTCTCTGATGCATCATTTGCTCCATACAGATTCAACGGTAGGAAAGGTATCTCAGGTGGAGTTGTGTTTTGTGAAGGTGCATTGGTTAGGTCATTGGCTCGTCAACAACAATCAGTGTCTTTGTCCTCATGTGAAGCAGAATTGTATGCATTACAGATGGTTGCCCAAGAATCGGTTGCATTCAGTAATTTCTGTCACCGTGTGTATATCGGAATTGGAGAGATGAGAGAAAGAGATGTTCCTCAAATCCTGCTGGAATCTGACAGCTCTTCAGCGTTGCAGCTGTTAGTAGGACAGGATATTCCCAAGAGAAGTCGGCATGTTGAGATTAGAATGGCCTGGATGAAAGCTAAAATTAGTTCCAACGAACTGCTGGTTGAACACCGAGCTGGAACTGACAATGTGGCAGATCTTTTTACCAAGTGTTTGGGGACCAAGGATTTTCTCAGACATCGAACGAGCTTAGGATTCGAAGTGCCAGAGGTACCTGCAAAAGACCTGCAAGGAATTAGGGATGTCATGCTGTTTAATAGCCGTGTGGACCAGAAGCAAGACATCGCTTTTGTTGAAGTTTGTTGCGGGACGAATTCAGCACTTAGGGAAGCCTGCAAGGTAGCCAGAATGCCCTACATCGGTATCGTCAAACGAATGGAAACTGCTGATATGCTTCAGAAAGTGAAAGAATTCGTTGAGGTACAACAACAACTATGGTATAGATGGGTGCATGTGCATGCTTCCACACCGTGCAGTTCAGGATCGCCCCTCAAGAATTTTTCAGCACAAATTGAATCTGAGGCTGACAGGTCATGGAAAGGTATCATGGACAACGTTTCTAAGTATTTGTTGCTGGGGAATTCACGGTCATTTGAGTTGCCACGAAACAACAACATTTGGAAACGAGACGAAACGAAACGTGTGTTGAAACAGTGCGGTTTGCAATTTGATGCTGAAGTGTTTTTATGTCAGACTGGTATGCAAGCTCCAAACGGTTTACCAGTAGGAAAGGTTTTGATTTTTTGTAGTGCTTCAGCCGGTTTCTGCAACTTGCTCACAAAGAGATTTGGTTGGTGCGAGTGCGACAAGCATGCTGGGATGTATGACGTGAATTGGACCCAGACAGGTGTGTACAACAGAGAACTTGCCAAGGCCATTTTGGCCGCAGTACGTGCGAGTAGGAAGAATCCCTGAATGTGTGCCGTCTGCACAGAGCATGAGACAACCAAGAGGAGAAGTTTTTTTTTGACCTGCAAGTGCATGAGTTTCCGTAGGAAATTTGCGTGGCAGGTGGAACTGTTTTTATTTGCACGTCTCCGGACGCCGCCAGTTCAATTTGAAAGGGGGGATGTGCGACCTTATTTCATTTTTTGTGGCATGGAGAAACCAGAGTTTTGTTTTTGCATGTCTTATTTTTGAAACCAAATACAAACCAAACGAAACGAAACCCACAGTTGATGTCAGACACAGTCATGTGGAGCACTGCAGTCATGTGGAACACAGATTTTTGTTTTCGCGAATCACTGGCGAACGCGAAACATTTTTTGATGGAGCACTGCAGTGATGTGAAGCACAGTTCACTTGATGTCAACTTGTGCATGTCAGTTGAGTTTGTTTTGAGTTTTGCATGTCTGTGGACACATTTGGACAGGGTTGGACTACAGTTTTTGATGTTTTTGCAATGTTTTGGATGAAAGGCACGTCAGTCGAGATGCAACGTCCTGCATGCTACTAAGGATGTCAGGTACATGACACAACTCACACGCCCAATTCAACATTTGCGGAGTTTAGGACCCTCAAAACGGCTAAACTGCGGTACTCGACTCTGGGTGCGTGTGTGTGTTGAAACAGCTTTCAATTAGGAATTAGATCGACTGACGCAATGGCTCGAAAGTACGGACAACAGCACTGGCCGCCAGCTGATGCAGCCCCTTACGGGCACTCTGGATCGAATTCGATGAATTCGCAGCAGCTCCCATACGATCCCAATGATCCAGTTCTTGGGACGGATATGACGCAGGGAGAATGGGACCAACTACGTGCACTCATGCGCAAAGCTGAGGAAGGTGGGAAGATGAACGAACTTTTGACTGTCCACAAAAAGGAGGTCAAAAATGCTCCCATGAACAGACCTACCCACCGGATGATGACTGGCAAGAGTGTAATGAAGGTCACCCAGCTGACAAGAATTCATCTACGAATTCAAATGCTGGTAAAGCGCCTCCAGGTGCTCTATGGCCAGATGATCCAGCATGGAAGGTACCACCGGCAACTCCACCGAGGAATTTGCAGCAAGGGGCAAGCTCTGGGATCCGTGATGCACGTGAATACCACAAGAAGTGGCAGGACCGCCCCTATGACCCCAATGACGACCCCTGGATTGAAGATGTGGAGAAGGATGACAAGCCGAAGGATAAGCCTGTGATTCAAATTTATGGGAACGTTGTGCAAAAGAATGCGGACCTTGCAGAGGCTAAGGCTGCTGCTGCCGCCATTGCGGCCATTGCACAGCAATACTGCCATCCGGATGAAGGAGGTTCAGCGGGTTTCCCAAAATTCAATGCACAGGTGCCTATCCCTCCTCCTGCCAAAGCCGATCCACCAGTACTCCCTGCCGCAGCTCTTGGAAGTGAACAGTCATACAATGAACAGAAGGGCAAAGGCAAGGAATTCGAGAAGGGTGGAAAGGGAGAATTCGGCAAAGGTGGTCAAAGCGACAAGGGCAAGGGCAAAGAATTCGAGAAAGGTGCAAAGGGTGAGAAAGGAAAAGAAGGAAAGGGAAAGGAATCACAGTTTCCCAAGGCCACAAGCCATTCTACAAAGTGTGCACGCATCTCGGAGGAACCACCTGATGTGGTCGAACCGAATTTGAATAAGATGCCAGATGGTGCAATGACAGACGGCTCCAAACGTCGTCATGAGGCCGTGATGTCCGCCTCTGACAGTGAGGATGGGCTTGGTAGCTATTCCTTCATCTCCGACACCGGGGACTCACCACCGATCTTTCCGAGCTTTCCCACTGGATTGCCAGGCACTCACAAATGGGCGGACAATTGGCAAGATGCTGATGTTAATTACGAAGAAGTGGATTTCTCAGTGCCAAAGCCTGCATGGATCAAGGACACATATCACTGGTCTTGCACGCTATTGAAGATGGGAAAATTCGCTGCATCGCCAATTACATATCATGCCTTTGTTGTCAAGGTCTTCAACAAGAGTGCAGATGAATGTCGCTACGCCAAGAAGATGATCGGACAATTCAGGAAGAAGTTGACTTCCACACCAAGGACACAGGGTCCTGATTTCTGTGCATTTCTTATGCACTGCCGAGTTGACGCATTCCTGAATGCTGGCTACGTGTACCAGCGTGAGTTCGAGTGGCGTTGAATGCTGGAGGTCTTTGAGACATTGCATGCCCAAGCCTATGGTTTTCTTTTTGTGCAATGTGCCTGGAATTCACTGGTATGGATGCTCTGTGCAGAATCTATGGGACTTCTTTTATGATGGGCCGGACTGCATGGAATCCGTTGCAAGGTGATTTCAACTTGGCACTTTGAGTTCAACTTTTCTGCATCAATGAGTATGCGGACACAGACAACAGCGATGACACAGGAATAATTAACGTACACAGGTATTTTGATACATCTGCAACTGCTGGGAAGAGATGACTTCGTGTGCGGATCCTCACAATGGTTTTGCGGATGATGTGGATACATATACAATGCATTGTGCTGCATGTTGGAAACTTTCTTAGCCAAGCTGCATGGGAATCGTAGCAAAAGGGGGTATGGAAGTATAAACTCCCGTTGATACGGTGAACATGTGCTACGTTCCCCTTGACAACTTGATATGGCATGTGGAATTTGGTTACAACAATGTCTTCTTTGTGCACAGCTCTGGATTTGCTGCAGAATGGTGGAATAACATCTGGGAACGATGTATTTTTCGTTGTTTTCTGGACTTTGCATGGTAATGCAAAGTATTTGGTGATGATGTTTATGGACAAGAAGGTCAATCGTTGTTTTCGAAACTCACTTGCTGCATGCGCGCCATTTGCAAGTGAATTTGGACGGTTGTGGTGCAACTTTATTTTTCCTGGATGTGCATGTCGTTTGTCAACAACAACAAACCAATTTATTTTTCTGCCAAACTGCGTTTTGCTTTTTTTCTGGAAGCTGCATGATGTTTTTGAGAAGTTTGGACGAAGAGAACGTTTTTGGAATTTGTGATGAGTTTGAACTTATTTGGAAATGGTTTTGGAGATGTTGGTGAATTCATCCACTCTGAATTCACCAGTGAGAAGCTGAGTTTGTTTTTATGGAATCTGTGTGATTCCGCTGCCGTGTTCAAGACGGGACAAGTGCAAGAAGACCAACATAGCACAGTGCATGCTGCATGGACAGCCAACTTACTTTGGCGTTTTCGTTTTCCTGTGTGGAAAAGAGTTGAGCGACTGGTGCAGTGAGAGCCGTTGTTTGGGGTTTTGTGTTTTTGTTTAAACACTCGACGTGGCGGAGGCCGACCCCATTGCGTGCGTTTGCGACTAGTGGTTGTAATTAGGTCTGTTTGAAATTTCGCACAAAGCTTCCTAAATTAAGAAGTGTCGAGAACCTGGTTAGTGCCCCTCTGCGAGCACCATTTCCAGGCTCTTCAGACAACCCTGGAGAAGAAGTGGACTATGGCGAGTCTGATGAACGCAGCCCACCGTCACCTGCCCAAGCTGCATCGATCAGTGGTACCTCTACACCGACCGCCCAACCAAGCCACAATGGAGGGGCTGCGAGCATTCTCCAGGAGGACAGTAGTGGTCAACCCACCAAAGGTGTCATCCTAGTTAGCGATCTTGCTGACCCTACCCTGACAAGATAGCTGCCCTAGTTGTGACAGCCTATCACGAACATGTGGAGAGCCACCTTCCTCCCTAACACGGAAGAGGCTGTGTCTAGCGGACTGTTAGGCTCGCCACTGCTTGGCACCAGAACGAGAGTAGCTGCTGATTGGTGCCATGCGTGGAGTCTACTTGGACAATGGTCTGGCTGGGTGACATTCCCAGTACCTGCAACGGGTGAGTGGCCGAGACATGGGCCGTCACAGATGCAACCAGATACCCAGAGGGAGGGACCAGCGTACAAACTGGGCTAGGGCGCCACGGGACCAACCGCGGGGGGAAGGGAAGCAACATCTGGCAGGGAGGGGAGCCGACAACAGCCAAAAAACAAGACAGAAACAACGGGACCACACACAGAAAGGAGCGCAACACAGACAGAGAAGCACCTAAACACGCAGGCAAAAACACCAGACCGACAACTCCATGAGCCCAGAAAGGCAAAGCCCGACAGGGAACGAAAAGTCAGACAAAGGACAAAGAACGGCAGAGAGAGCATGATCCAAGTCAAAGCCGCACCGGAAGCAGACATGCAAATAAAGGGGGCCACGAGAAATAGAACCCCACCTAAGCAAAAGGGCCCCCACACTACCGCAGCCAGTGGAAGCAATATATGATGGCGCCCAAAAGAAGAGGGAAAAGAAACAAAGGCAAACGAACCGAAAAAGTGGAAGGAGGAGGAAGAAGAGGAAGATCGCGACGTCTGACTCCGTGTAGTTATGGAAATATACACTCCCGTGCATATGGACTGCATGTGCTACGTTTCTGGATGTAACTTGCATGGTGGCTACAACATGATGAATTGATGCAGAATGGTTTGAGAACAACTGGAATTGGTTACAATACCGTGAAGATGCGTTTTATGTGCATGTGAATGTTTTTCGTCAACTTGATGAAGAAGAAGAATGTTTTTGGAACTGAAATTCATTTGCAACGAGGTTTTCTGGAGTGCAAATGAATTTGGAGATGATTTTGGTATCGACGACTTTTTGGACACGTTGTTTTTCAAACACATGTGCATGCGTTTTCAACCACAACCTTGACTGGATTTGTTTTCTGCATGATGCGTTTTATTTTCGGAAGCTGCCAGCTATATATTTTTGTCAACAGTTTGGATGTTTTTGGAATTTGTGCAAACAGTGCGTTTGAAGAGAAGATGGAAGTGAAGCTGATTTATTTTTGGAAAGATGGTGAATTCATCACCAATGAATTCACCAACATGTTGATGATGTTTGTCTACCGCCGCCGTTGCATGTTGCAAAGGCAAAGCAGCTGAAACAGAAGAAGTCCAACTATAACATGCTGCATGTGCATGACAGACGATTTACCTTGCCTTCGTGTTTTTCCTGTGTGGAAAAAGGATTTGAGAGTTTGCAGTGACAGCCGTCGTGTTTTTGGGTTTTAACTTGTTAAACGCTCGACGCGGAGTTAAGCCGACCCAATTCGACGCAAGCGCACGATACTAGTGGTTGTAATGAGGTCCTGTTGGATTTTCGCATGGTAGCGGAGCGGTTGTGCTCCACGCGTAGTGTAAGTAGACGCGATGATGCCAGGAAGTAACCAGGGACAAGGACCTAATGGCCAAGGTAGTGCGCTAGGAATGAACTCACTGCATGTAGGACCAGTAGGGTCGCCAACAATGAGCAGAATGGAAGGAGGAGGTGAGCAAGGAGTAGAAAGAAACACAGGTGCTGCAGGTAATTCGCCCACAGGTACTGCGATGCAAGGCAACACGCAAGCAGCAGTAGGAACTGGGACAGCAGCGACACAAGCGGCTCCGGGCTTAGTTGGTCAAGCTGGAAGCTTAGTTGGAACTGGACAGATGCTACCTCCTGCATGGAACACTTTTGGGTCATATGGACCGATGCGTGGTGGTTTGATGGACCCACGAAACTACAGTCAAAACCAGGGTTTTCTTGGATGTCAAGGTCATGGATGTAGTGGTTGTACTGCATGTCAAGGGTATCCAGGTCAGGGTGTGCATGGACAAGGTCTGTTAGGACAAGGTCAGTTCGGACAAGGTCAAGGAGGACAAGGTCTGACAGGACAAGGTCAGGTAGGACAAGGTCTGCACGGACAAGGGATGCCAGGACAAGGTTGCATGGGAACTGCAGGTCAAAGTGCCCAAGCTAGCACAGGTAGAAGTCAAGAACCAGGACAGGGGAGTGCATGTTATGGAATGCCATGGATGTCAGGTCATTGCGGTGGTGCCCCAGGTCAAGGAGGACAAGGTCAGGTAGGACAAGGTCAAACTGGAGGCATGTGCATGGGACAGGACATTGGCGGAGTAACACCCCAGAATCAAAGGTTGCAAGATGTGCTGAGGCTGATGGGAGGTTTGGAACCGATGCAGTTAATGCAAGTCAGGCAGGTGATAGGTGAACAGGTTGGCCAGGCTAGAGGTGTACCTGAGATGTTTGGACAAAGGGCCACAAATGGGTTTCCTCAGAGTATGGATCCAATGCACGTACCAGGAACATCCGGGGAATACGTAGGTGACGTATTTGCTAAAAGTGAGAAATGGTTGGGAGCGCCCCCAACACCGGATTGTGCAAAGTGGACCAGTAGAGAAGCAGAAATCCTAGGGTGGCAAGCTTACATCTATGATTTAACAGCCTGGGCGATGCAAGCCAGCCTTGAGTTCGGAAGTGAAATCGAGCATGCCTGTAGATGGCCAGATCCGTTGCACTGGAATCAATTAGCTGTGCCGCAACGTGCAAGAAGCAGAAGGTTGCTTGCTATTTTGAGAAGTGCGTTTGGAAATCACCCGAGAACTTTGACGTTGATCAATGCATTCAGTGAAGGAATCAACTTGTGCAATGCGGATGTTGGTGTGAATGCAGAGTTGCAAGCTTCGAATGGCTTTGAGCTGGTGAGACAGCTGACCCTGGAGTACAGCATCAGGACAAGGAGTGAGGCACTTAGTTTCAGAACGGCACTGGCAGGGAAGTCTTTTGCACTGCATGGGAATGAGACAAGTGCAAGTACGATTGTAACGGACACAATCAGAAAGATAGACTTTGAAATGGCCAGGTATTCTAAGTTGCTGGGAACACTGTCAAGTAGAATTGATGCCACAGGGTTGCATGTAGCCGAAGCTGACTTGGTAGCTGTTTTGCTACGTAGTTTGCCTGAAGCAGTCAGGACGTTTTGTTTGCATCACACTGGAGGTGAGTCGTACCAAGCTTTTAGGGCCACAGCACTGAGATGGGAACAGCAGCAGCGTGCTTTCGCTGAGTTCCACCCCAAGAAAAATCTATACCAGGTCACCCAGGTGGAAGGTTCAGATGAATCCACTGTGCAATATGACATGTCTGCAAGTGATGGTGATGGAAACTGGAATTTAGATGCAGTAGGGGGTGTGCGATGCCAGAAATTTGGCCACATTTCTGCAAATTGCCCAGAGAGAAAGAAAGGAAAAGGAGTAATTAAGGGCAAAGGAAAGCAGAAAGGAAAGAAAGGCAAAGGCAAAGGTAAAGGTTTTGGCAAGAAAGGAAAAATGAACGAAGTAGGATACGATGAAGAATGGGACAGTGCGGACATGTGGTGGCATGACGATGGTTCTTGGTGGGAGGACCAGTCATGGTATGAAACTGCACAGGTCTGGGATGACAGTTGGAATGAATCTTGGGATTGCACGTGGCAAGAAGGACAGGAGAATTGGGACGAATCTTGGAGTTGGCCTGTGACGGATGAGCAGCAACCTAGTGCAAGTGCAGGTGGAACAACTCAAGGTGTCCAATCCTTAGTGCTGAGTCCCTTGATTTCGGAGATGTTTTCAGGTTTTTCGACAAGTTTGACACTTGAAGCTGAAATTTCAGACGTTTTTGACGATGTTTGCAGTCATTTTTCAACCGATGAAACTGTTTTTCATGTCTCAATTGCAGGTTTGCAGTGTTTAGAGTCGAATCGACTTTTCTGCACGTGTCAAAACTGCATGACTGTCAGCGATGATTTTGCGTTGAACTTGGAGTGCTGTCAGTTGAGAAACGTGAGACTGAAACACTTTTTCAATAGATTACCACCAACATGTTTCATTTCTGACCCTGAATTTTTCGATGGAGGAGAATTCGTTCCTTTTTCTGACAGTGAATCTGCATGTTCAGTTGTCATGGACACCATGTTTGGAGATGAATTTGATGACAGTGACAGTGAAACTGAAACGGAAACTGAGACGTGTCAACTTTGGAATTTAAACTTTGGATGGTTGCATGAAACAACACCACAGGAAGATTCCAATTTGTTGTGTGGCATGTCAGCAGCAGGGAACACCGACCTTTCAGGGACGTTGCATGGAGCTCTACACCGTCCGGTTACCTTTGAGTGTGGTTTGCAAGGTTCAGAGGTGTCAGGTGATGTTGCGGTTTCCCAAGACTTGATTTCTTCAAACTGTCATCGAATTCAGTTGCAAACAGTTGGAACTTCAACCTTTTTGAATGTGCAAGATACTGTTTCCCATGAGTTTGAACTGCATAGGTATTCACCTGTTTTGCATCCATTGCTTTCAGAGATCATGATGGGTGATGAGAAAGATCACTGGTGGTTACTAGACTCCGGTGCTGCTGCCACAGTGATGGCAACAGCATCACGTGCATCGTATGGTGCATGGGTTGTGAACTCTCAGAATGACCGCTTCCGAGCGGCCAATGGGAGCAAAGTGAACATAGATGGATCAACTACTGTTTCTGTTTGGGTTGGATTCAAGAAGAAAAATGATAATTTGGGAAGATTCCAAGTGTACCGACAGGCAAAACTGAAGTGCTTGGTTGGTGGCATTAGCCACAACATCATTTCAACCAACACTCTCTGTGAGTGCGGATGGGAATTCAATCAGAATCCAGAAGGTGCTGAGGTTACTCACTGTGCGTCAGGTTTGAGACTTGACGGCGTTTGCAACTTTGGTGGATATCCTTGGGTCAAATTAGACCCTGCATGGATGTATGGCGGTTCTGATTCATCTGCACAGCATGGTGAAGAATTCATCATGTCAGAGGGTTTGCATGCGGTGCATGGTAATGGAAATTTGAATCCATTGAGCAGAGCTGCAGAAGCTGCGCTTGAAGCCCATAGGTTGCAGGGACATGTACCTTATGATCCAAGATGCACAATATGTGCACGAGGCAAATCGACCTTTCAACATCGTCGCCGTCGAGAAGGCGCTCTTGAGACTGAGGTGCAAGCCGATTTTGGTTTTCTAACCACTCGTGGAGAATTGGTTGAGGATGAAGCAGACGGGACTATCAAAGTTTTGGTTTTAACTGAACTATCTACAAACTGTGTGGGCTATGTTGTTGTGGGACAAGAAACAAGATCGGTGAAGAATCAAATTTGCAAATGGCTGGACCACTTCGGCCTTGCATCGTCGACTTCTTCGGTCGTCCTGCATACTGATGCCGAGCGTGCAGTTTCGGAATTAGTTGGAACCAGCTCTGACAAATATACCTTCTTGGTTCGCCGTGCACGACCTCAACAACACCAAAGCAATGGAGGAGCTGGACGAGCTGTAAGAAGACTTAAGGAATCCCTTGCTGTGTTGCGTGCTGAAATGAACCAAGGTGGTGCTGATGTCTGTTTTACTGAACGTGGACTGCAAGATGTTGCAACCTACGTTGCATTGAGCCACAATCATTTTTCTAAAGCTCATGGAACTGACTTTTCTCCATTGGAATACTCCACACAACGGAAGTTGTCTCGACCTTCCTTTGCAATGTTTGGTCAAACTGTCCTTGCCGAATTGCCCAGCAGCATGCGAGCCCAATCACCGAATGAGACCAGAAGTATTGAAGCTGCATTTGTGCATTCAGGCTTGGATACTGGACCAGTTGTGCAAGGTGCTGTCAGAATTGATGGTGAATTAGTTCTGAAGCGCTTTGTTGCAAGGAATGTCAAGCCAATCACACCAATAGTGTGGAACCAAGTCATTGGGGATCAGTTGTTTTCTGAGATTGAGGGTGGACAAGTGCAAGGAGAACCATTGCCAGCACGCGAGGGAATTCGCGTTGAACCGGCTGCTCCAGATGTTGCAAGACCAAGATTGCCTGATGCCAATGTTGAACAGCCTATGCATGACGATGATGTTGTTGAGTACCCAGATGGTGCTCCAGGTGATCTAGTGCGAGAGATGAAAGAACCCGATCCGGGCTTCCGAACCCCTGCTCCAAAGAAACGACCGGTGGAGTCCGCTCCATCTCAACCAAGAAAGAAACCAGGTGAGTTGAAGATTGCCCGACAAGACCCAATTCGTGCATCTACTTCTGATGGACCTGCATTGCCTAAAGCCTCTCCGAAAGTGTCACCAAAGTCTCCGTCTCCGTCTCCAGATGTTGCTAGGTCAGATGTGCGTGTTTTCCCAAAGACACCCCGGTGTCCTGCATGTGATTCTGGAATGGATGTACCTGGAATTAGGCATAATGCTGAGTGCAAGAGAAAACGTGTTGCATTTGAGGCGAGTGAAACTCCCGTTGAATGCCAGATGTTGTGCCTAATGTTGCAAGACCGAGACTTGAGGTAAGACATGAAGATATGGAGGTTGAGACTGAGAATGGCCCAACTCCGGTTGGCGCAGGTTCAAGAGAGGTTGGTCTAAGTATGGACACTGAAGGTTCAGGCGTGAAGAGAGAAGCAGAACAGTCTGTGCAAGATCTAGAGGATGAGATGGCTGCTGAACGTGCAGCTGGAACTCAAGAACCCATGACTCTTGATCTTTTTCACATGGACAATGCATGTCATGCCTTAGGACCTGTTGCATGGTGTTTGGAACAAGGACCAGAGAATGCACGAGCTACGAGTCCTGAGTTGTTTGACGCTGAGCTTAACTCAATTAAGTTTGCACATGGGAAGGATCACCAGTGTGTGAAGGTGAAACTTGGTGGTTCAGAAGTGCTGCTATGGAAACCAGATGAAGTAATTGATGACAGCTCACTCATGCAACTTGACGTGGACTTAGGTTTTGAGGGTATGAAAGAAGAAATTGGTAATTTGGAAAAATGTGGTGCTGGTAGAGTCATAGGACAGACTGAGGTTGATGCATTGAAAAAGAAACACCCGCTCATGCGTGTGATTCCAAGTAGATGGGTTTCAGCATACAAAAGTGAATCACGAGTCAGAGTCCGGATAGTTGCAAAGGACCTGAATAAAGGAATTAGTGCACGAAAGCTGGGAATTTCGAGCCCAACACCAAGCATTGAGGGCCTGCATTTCGTTCTCACTCTTGCTGCCCAACGTGCTCTTCGACTGAAAGGACTTGATGTTTCCCACGCCTTCATGCATTCACCTCTTCCTCATGGACTTGTGATTGTGCTGAAACTGCCCCTCTCGGTCTCTATGCCTGATGGCTCACAAGCCTACTTGTTGCTCTATAAAGCCTTGAATGGTCTTCGAGATGCATCGCTGCACTGGCTGAATTTGCTGAGTGACAGCATCCGTGGTGTTGGATTGACTTCTGACGAGGTCGAACCATGCATTTATCAAGGTGTCGTTAATGGAGAACTTGCACTGCTTGTCGCATATGTTGACGACCTACTCCTTTGTTGCCAATCTGAGAAAGCTGAGAAGATTGTGGAGAAAGCAATTGGCAAAGCCGTGCCCTTGAAGGAGACCGGAATCATCCTTCCTGCACGACATGGAGGTGGACGTTTAATTTTCATTGGCAGGCATGTGCATCGTGGAATTGATGACGACTCTTTGACAATTGGCGTGGATCCAAAGTTTTTGGATACGACCTTTACGGAATTCAACATCACGAAAGGATCTGCATCGGTGCCGGATGTGGCCGGCATTTTGGACAAGGCCATGGGCGACAAGAATCAATTGCAAGAACTCTCTCCCTCTGCGTACTCACGATTTCGCCGAGCACTTGGCAAGCTTCTGTGGATGGCACAGTCTAGGCACGACCTGAAGCTGTATCTCAGTCTAATCGGAAGTCAGCAAGCAAAGCCCAACCAAGGCACTGAGGCTGCCATTCGTTCTTTGCTGCGATTTCTGTTTGAAGATGTGGGAACATGTTTGAGGTTACCATCCCCAGAATACGAGAATTTGATGATAGGGCCTGCAAGACATTCAATTTTGCATTCATTCTCTGATGCATCATTTGCTCCATACAGATTCAATGGTAGAAAGGGAATTTCTGGTGGGGTTGTTTTCTGTGAAGGTGCATTGGTTAGGTCATTGGCTAGGCAACAGCAGTCTGTGTCATTGTCCTCTTGTGAAGCAGAATTGTATGCATTGCAAATGGTTGCCCAGGAATCAGTTGCGTTTAGCAATTTTTGCCATCGTGTTTACACAGGGATTGGTGAAATGAGAGAAAGAGATGTGCCGCAAATCTTGCTGGAGTCAGATAGCTCTTCAGCCTTGCAATTGTTGGTCGGACAGGATATACCCAAACGAAGTAGACATGTTGAAATTCGTATGGCCTGGATGAAAGCTAAAATTAGCTCAAATGAACTTTTGGTTGAACACAGGGCCGGAACGGACAATGTGGCAGATTTGTTTACCAAATGTTTGGGGACCAAAGATTTCCTGAGACACCGCACAAGCTTAGGGTTTGAAACTCCTGAAGTACCTATGCAAGACCTGCATCGAGTTCGCGATGTCATGCTTATCAACAGTAGGGTTGATCACAAGCAAGATGTTGCATTTGTGGAAGTTTGTTGTGGGACTAATTCAGCTTTGAGAGAAGCATGCAAAGTTGCACGCATGCCCTATATCGGTATAGTCAAACGAATGGAAACTGCGGACATGTTTCAAAAGGTGAAAGAGTTTGTTGAGGTTCACCAACAGTTAGGCTACCGTTGGGTGCATGTGCACGCTTCTACTCCTTGTAGCTCAGGGTCTCCACTCAAGAATTTTTCTGCAACAATCGAATCAGAGGCAGACAGGTCATGGAAAGGTATCATGGAGAACGTCTCTAAGTATTTGTTGCTTGGGAATTCGAGGTCTTTCGAACTGCCCCGAAACAACAACATATGGAAACGTGAAGAGACCAAACGAGTTTTGAAACAATGTGGTTTGCAATTTGATGCTGAAGTGTTTTTGTGTCAAACCGGTATGCAAGCACCGAATGGACTGCCTATCGGTAAAGTGCTTATCTTTTGTAGTGCGTCAGCTGGTTTTTGCAATTTGCTCACAAGGCGTTTTGGTTGGTGCGAATGTGAGAAACATGCAGGGATGTACGATGTCAACTGGACAGCAACCGGTGTGTATAACAAAGAACTGGCAAAGGCCATTTTGGCCGCAGTTCGTGCTGGACGAAAGGACCCCTGAGCATGTTCATGATTTTTGCATGTCGCATGAAACAACCAAAACCAAACAAACGTTTTTTTTTGTGTTTTGACCTGCATGTTGCATGATTTTCTTGAAGAAATGTGCGTGGCAGGTGGAACTGTTTTTGGTTTTGATTTGCACGTCTCCGGACGTCGCCAGTTTAAAGGGGGGACGCGTGATGTGTGAAGGAAAGTTTTTGGCATGTGAGAACCAAAGATGTTTTGCATGTCTTATTTCAAACAAATTTGAAACCAAATGACAGTGATGTGGAACACAGCAGTCATGTGAAGCACAGTTGTTTCATTTTTGCGAAGCACTGGCGTACGCGAAACACAGTTTTGATGTGAGAGACAGTTGTTGTCAAAGAACTGCATTGATGTAGAAACACAGTGATTTTTGCATGTTCAGTCATGTCTACATGTTCAATTGATTTTGCATTGGACTGATGTGGACAGGGTTGGACAGAAGTTTGTTTTCGTTTGCAACGTTTTGGATACAGAATGCAAGTCAGAACACTGCCTGGAGAACTAAGGATGTCAGGTTTCAGAATTCACTCACACGCCCAACTCAGCAGTTGCGGACACTTAGGAACCCCTGAAACGGCTAAACTGCTGCACTCGACTCCTGCGTGTGTGTGTGTGAGGGTTGAAACAGTTCACAATTAGGAATTAGGTTCTGACGTGACGCCATGGCTTCAAAACCACAGCAATGGCATAGTGATGCTTCTGGATGGTACCGACAGAAGGAGAATTCGATGCCTTACAACCCCAATGACCCAGTCTTGGGAACGGACATGACGCAGGGAGAATGGGACCAATTGCGCGAGCTTATGCGCAAAGCTGAGGCAGGTGGGAAGATGAATGAACTCTTGACCGTGCACAAGAAAGAGGTCAGGAATGCTCCTATGAACCGACATTACCCACCGGATGATGATGATTGGAAGGACTGTGAAGAATCGCATGTGCCTCCAAGTCCCTCCAAAGTGCATGCTCCGACAGGCACGAATTCATCAGCTGCATCGGCTGCACCACCTGGTGCCCTATGGCCGGATGCCTACAGCCAGAATGCATACAAGGTGCCTCCGGCAACACCGCCGCCTACTTTGCAAGCTGGAGGGAATTCAGGGATCGTCGATGCACGTGAATATCACAAGAAATGGCAAGACAGGCCATATGATCCCAATGACGACCCTTGGATTGAGGATGATGTCAAAGACCCAAAGAATGACAAGCCTGTGATACAAATTTATGGAAATGTGGTGCAGAAGAATGCGGATATTGCAGAGGCTAAAGCTGCGGCTGCGGCCATTGCTGAGATTGCCAACCGCTACTGTGCTGATGGAGATGGTCAGTCTGCAGGGTTTCCAAAATTCAATGCACAGGTTCCTCTACCTCCTGCAGCAAAGGCAGACCCACCGATATTGCCTGCATCTGCAATTGGAAGTGAGAAAGCGTTCCAGGAGCAGAAAGGCAAAGGAAAGAGCTATGACAAGGGTGGGAAGCCTGACAATATCAAAGGTGGCAAGCCGGAATTCGAGAAAGGTGGTAAGCCAGAATTTGCAAAAGGCGGCAAGGAATTTGAGAAGGGTGGCAAAGATGACAAAGGTGGCAAGAATGTGGCAAAGGGAGAATTCAAAGGTGAATCCAAAGGAAAGGAAGGAGACAAAGGGAAGCAGGGTCCCAAAGGACCAATATTGCCTGCTCCCAAAGCTTCTGGTTCGAAGTGTGCACGCATCTCCGAAGAGCCTCCGGAGGTTGTGGAAGGCAATTCGAACAAAATACCTGACAATGGCGCTATGACCGATGGCTCCAAAAGACGGCATGAGGCTGTCGAGTCGAATTCGGATGCAGAGAGTGCCAGCAGTGTCATGGGAAGCTTTTCGTTCATCTCCGACACCGGCGACTCCCCGCCACTATTTCCAAAGGTGCAGTCAGGGCTGCCAGCAACCCACAAGTGGGATGCAAACTGGAAGGATGCCACCATCGACTATGAAGAGGTCGATTTCAATGTGCCACAGCCTGCATGGATCAAGGATACCTATCATTGGTCATGCACGCTTCTCAAGATGGGCCGTTTTGCCGAAAAGCCCATCACCTACCATGATTTTGTTGTGAGGGTCTTCAACCAAAGCATGGAGGAGTGCCGCTACGCAAAGAAGATGATTGGCCAGTTCCGCAAGAAATTAACTCCAACGCCAAGGACACAGGGTCCTGATTTCTGTGCATTCTTAATTCACTGCAGGGTAGACGCATTCCTCAATGCCGGCTATGTCTACCAGCGTGAGTTCTCTTGGCGCTAATGGAGTGATTGCGGATGCCAATGTGGAGCTGGATGTGGCGATTTTTGGTTTTGCATGTGCAATGTGCCTGGAATTTGTTGCGATGAATCCTCTCTGCAGAATCTTTGGGCTTCCTTTGCGATGAGCTGGACTGCAGGGAATTCGCTGTGGAGCAATTTCAATGTGGCACTTTGACACTGCTTTTTCATCTTTCTACATCAATGAGTATGTGGACACGGTCAATGGATTACAACACAAGGCTAATTCAAGTACACAGGTATTTTTGCAATACATCTGCAACTGGTGTGAAGATGCGACTTCGTGTGCAAGTCCTCACTGGAGGTTGAACAGATGACAGCTTTATACATATGTGTGGCATGCGAGCCTTTTGAGACTTCACTGGATTTTCGGCTGACTATGGATGGGAAACGCAGCAAAAGGGGGTATGGAAATATACACTCCCGTGCATATGGACTGCATGTGCTACGTTTCTGGATGTAACTTGCATGGTGGCTACAACATGATGTTGTCAATGGTTTATTTGGGCAGAACTCTGAAATTGATGCAGAATGGTTTGAGAACAGCTGGAATTGGTTACAATACCGTGAAGATGCGTTTTATGTGCATGTGAATGTTTTTCGTCAACTTGATGAAGAAGAAGAATGTTTTTGGAACTGAAATTCATTTGCAACGAGGTTTTCTGGAGTGCAAATGAATTTGGAGATGATTTTGGTATCGACGACTTTTTGGACAAGCTCAACGTTGTTTTTCAAACACATGTGCATGCGTTTTCAACCACAACCTTGACTGGATTTGTTTTCTGCATGATGCGTTTTATTTTCGGAAGCTGCCAACTATTTTTGTCAACAGTTTGGATGTTTTTGGAATTTGTGCAAACAGTGCGTTTGAAGAGAAGATGGAAGTGAAGCTGATTTATTTTTGGAAAGATGGTGAATTCATCACCAATGAATTCACCAACATGTTGATGATGTTTGTCTACCGCCGCCGTTGCATGTTGCAAAGGCAAAGCAGCTGAAACAGAAGAAGTCCAACTATAACATGCTGCATGTGCATGACAGACAATTTACCTTGCCTTCGTGTTTTTCCTGTGTGGAAAAAGGATTTGAGAGTTTGCAGTGACAGCCGTCGTGTTTTTGGGTTTTAACTTGTTAAACGCTCGACGCGGAGTTAAGCCGACCCAATTCGACGCAAGCGCACGATACTAGTGGTTGTAATTAGGTCCTGTTGGATTTTCGCAGTAGTATATTCAAGGTAGTGTTGTTTGTCTGTTCGGAGAGTGTCATTCCAGCTGTTCCCAATCGCAAAGGAGACAGGGTTAGCCCTTTCTGCCTCTGCGGCAAGGAGCCGTAGCTCATTGCATTTGGCCTGAAAAGCAACCCGGTCAGTATCTGGTGCTTTCCTACGTAGTTTTCTATCAGGGGGCCTCCTCCCAGGCGAAGTTACCATACGAGTACTCCCTGGTGATAAAATGTACCAGGCCATGGAAATCGAGCCGGAGTTTATGCGTCCTGCCATCCTACATGGTTTCGGTACCAATGCCAAGAAACGGTTACCCGGGCGGCTCACGGAGCTGGCGCATTTTGGGTGGATGCCGCTGGCGGCCGCCGCTCTCTTGGCACGGTGAAGTGGCTGCCGCAATGGTTGCACCACAACTTCCTCCCAGTCATTGGACTACGAGTTCATGCCAAAGTACCGCCCTCCCCGCTCACCGACCGACAATTAGTAGCATTGGGATTATGGGAGCGAAAAGCGGACCGAGGACTCCAGTGTCGGGCCCTTCTCCAGGCAGTGCAGCTGGACTTTGGTCTCCCAAACACGTTTGCAGTAGTAGGCACATGGCACACGGAAGTCAAGGGCCATACCTTTGATATTGTCCACTGTGCCCAACAGATGTATACAGGCATGGCATCCAGTGAATCGCAAGCGATGCTTGATCGCCCGCGCAAGTGGGCACAATGGGTTTTCATTGGAGGAGCTTTGGGAAGACGATTCCCCCATGCAAGACCGACCTCTGATGTTACATTGTAGCCGACTTAGTGGAGGGCTCCTCAGTCCATGACCTCTTTTTTCAGAATCATGCGCAAATGAAGATCCGTGGGCAACAGCTGTCCGGCAGATTATTAGGTGTTGTCACCCCCGAGGTAAGAGTTGAGAGCGTTTCCCCCACCTTCTGCCCGATGATAGAAGCACACGCAGTTTGGAGCGGCCGAGCGAGACATTCATATGGACATCTCCTATTCACGGACATTGAGGAAGGCACCTATCAGATCGAACAGCTGCAAATCACCAACCCTGAGGTGATCCCGCACGGTATGCGATGTGCGGGTCCTGTCATGGGTAAGTTTTGACCTCCCTGACCACTTCAAGCGCACGCTCAGCATGCTGGTACAGGCTGCTGGGGAAGGGTGCAGCAGCTTACACATGGTCCCAATTGAGGGAAGAGACATCAGAGACGACCAGGTTGCGAATTGCAGCAAGTATTGATCGACATGGTGCCTACACCGGGCATGGGGAACGTGGAAGGAGGAAGTACAATCCGCGCTCTGCTGACTGAGTTCTACGGTTCTTCCACGCACGCTCATCTTTCTCTTGGACATGGTGTTGCCCCAGCTTGACGCTTATCACTCTGGCAGACAACTGCAACACCTCCAGCCGTGGGTCAGTGTCGAGCTGGCACAACAACTAGACCGTGGTCAACTAGATTCGGCCAAATGTCACGTATCAATATCAAGCCTAATTGCCGGCTTTCATGTCATTCGAATCCTGCTTTCGTCTGTGCTGATTGCATTGTAAGTGCGGAATGCACCCGTGTTTTTTGTTTTGTTTGTTTGGTGTGATTTGCCCTCATTTCTGGACCTCTTTAGTCCTTGTACAAAATGATTTTTCACTGCTTATGCTCATGTCAGGACCGAGCCACAGTGCGACATCGGCCACACTCGAGGAAAAAAAAAATGTAAGTGCGGAATGCACCCAACATCCGTCATTGTGTAACTTTGTTCTCACTGCAGCTTTTGCGGCTCTTGATAGCCTCTCACAGCACTCGTCGCACAACAGAAGCCTGACACCGGGCACCGGTTGTTCAGGGTTACGCCCACGCCAGGATGATACAACAGCTCATGACTGAAAATCGGTTCATTTCCTTGGCGCCTGATGACCCTGACGACTCGGATACAGACATGGAGCCGACAGAGCCATGCGTCACAGAAAAACCCCGTGAGGATGCGTCAGCTGACAGTGACCACTCGGTCTACTTCGATGCTCGGGAGGCTGATGATGACACTCCGACCAACTGGACGCACTCTTCCTATCGGAAAAAGAGATTGAAACTCCGCTTGGTATGGATGACACCAAGCAGAATTGGAAGTGGGCAGACGTAGGCTCTCGTCGAATGCCCCGCTCACCCCTGACATGCCCGACAGTGATGGTGGGCGACGAGAATGGAATCCGCCGACCCGCAGTCAGCCAGGTCCATCACAGGACGCTCTTTCAGTAGATTGTGGATAACCTCTCATGGTTATCGGAATATGAAACTGTCCATGTCTTCGTGGACAACCGTATGCTATCAGGAACCAATCCTCCTGAGTACTGGCAGTATTCAGCACCATGGATCAAAGGCAGATGTGAAGTCACTGGACCTTACCGAGAGAAAACAACTGCTATCTACATTCCCATCAACTCCAACATAAACTTTGCCAACTTGCAGCTTGGCGACAAGGAAGCAGGCTGTCAGAGACTATTCTCATGTACATCCATATGAAGATGCTGACTGTGGTGCATCTCGGCTGAGGCGGGGATTCAAGCTTCGGCTGAGTCTGGAAATGCGAACTCCTACGAGTGAAGGATTGAAAGTGGGCGAGTGAAGGGATTGAAAGTGGTGGCCCATCATCAACGGCAAGGTCAGACTCTGGAGTTCCTCGAGCTGAAGGTTCGTTTAGTGGACCTTCAAAGCATGCAATCGAACATGATGATGTTGGCACAGAGGCCAAATGTTTCCTCAGAGGCCAAATGTTTGCATGAAGACATCATGAGCCTAGTAAAAGCCAGCAAGCATGAGAGCGGGTGGTGTTAATCTCATAGGTGCCATTTGCAACATTGAGCATCTGGACATCGAGTCCGATGTCTCTCTTCACTCTGATGATGTGGAGCATGAACTGTGAGCTTGGATGAAGACCCCTATGAGGTCGAGATTCACGTTAGTGTATGTCTTAAAGAGCTCAGCTTTCCATACGCCCCACAGGAGCCAGAACTTCCGCAGGAGGATCTTCAAAAGCTTCACGCACTGCAGACCAAGTTGAAGTTTAGCGTTTAGTTGGACTCGAAGCCTTGAAAGATGACAACTTGCCAGTGGACTGCAAAACTTTGGAGAGAGAAAAAACATGATTCGGGTGAGGTATACTTGGCTGCAGCCGGACAGGGAACAAGCGGAATCCTTCCAATTTGCTTTTTGGCCATGAGAGAACATCAGGACGTCTTTCTCATTATGGCATGAGCATTGTGGCATCAATTGACGTCAAAGACGCCTTTCTCACAGTGAAACAAGAGGTGGACACTCGAGTGACATGCACAGATGCCAATGGAAACTCTATGCAATACAGCTTGGGCAGTGTCTTGCCCGGGCAGAGAGATGGGAGTTTGCTTTGGCACAGGGACTTGGCAAAGTTCGTCGGAGTGTTCGCTGGAAATGACAGAGCTGGATGCTTACCCAAGCATTTTGAGAAGCAAGAATGGTGATTGCTTCTTGATGGTCCATGTTGATGACCGTCTCATCGTCGGCAGCCGAGATGCCGTGATGAAACAGCTTGTGCCTTCACTTCAGTTGAAGTATGCAATCTCCATTGAACTCATGTCGAAGCCCGGAGATGAAGTTTCCTTTCTTAAGCGCCCCCATGAATTGCTGGAAGATGGCAGGATGGTTATTCGAGTGCATCACAAGCACCTCGATCAGCTGTGCAAACTCTTGTGCCTTTCCAAAAGGCTTCAGAGCAAGAAGACCCCAGGTCACAGCGAGATGGAGATTCCAGACAAGTCTCCAGAGCTCAATTCCCATGATGCTTCGATGTACCGCACTTGCGTGGGGATTCTTCTGTACTTGTCAGCTGACCTGCCACAGTGCCATCATGTGATTCGATACTTATCCACTTTCTCTTCAAAGCCAACTGAGAAATCCCTTATGGCGCTGAAACACCTGGTTGGCTACATGGCAGCACACCCCGAACAGTGCATATCTTTGAAATGGAAAGGTTTGCATGCTGGTGTTTTCAAACAGTATGAGAACGAGGAGCCGATGGTGGAAATTTTCAGCGATGCTGACTGGGCGGCTGACAGAGAGACGAGACGCTCTGTCTCGGGAACTGCAATTTACGTTGGTGGCTGTCTCGCTTATTCAAGCTCCAGGACACAGAAGATCGTGTCACTTTCGAGCGCAGAGTCAGAAACATATGCAGCTGCGTCGGCCACCATGGATGCGATCTTGATCACCCATCTTTTCATGGCTTCTCCGATGTCATTTCATGATGTGTCTGTATCTGGATTCATCAGCAGCAAGAGGTGTTCTTTCTCGCAAAGGCGTAGGTCGTTTGAGGCATTTGTCATGCAGGATCTTGTGGATGCAGGACTTAGTCATGGAAAAACGTTTGCTGGTGAGATCAGTGATGGGAGCACTCAACCCTGCAGACATTGCCACAAAGAGACTCAGCGCAGCAAGGCTCGAGTCGTTGTGTTACTTTTTGGGTATCTGGAGAGGACAATCTGGAGGGAGCACATGACCCAGGAAACATCTTCAGGCAGCTGGGTTTGATTGGCTACATCTACCTGGCCATTCGCCCTGGGGAACCCTTGAAAAGTTTTGATTTGTGACCGATGCCACAGCTTCGAGCAATGGCGCTGGATAGGACCCGATCGACAACAGCTCAGATGTGGATGCCTCCGTCTCAGACTGCCCTGCATGGTCTGAAGAGGGCATGATCCATTGGTTATACGACCGATGTGAGAGGAGGTTGCAGAAAGCCGTTACAAGGCAGGATCCCTACAAAACAAACCAGTATCTGGCCCGGCAAGGTATGCTGAGTGATATGCTGGCTGCTTTAGAAGTAGCCACCACGGAAACCAGGGGCCATATTCAGCAGGTTCTTGAAGACATCACGGACTTGTCAAGTGATGAGGATTCGCCCACGATCAACACTGGTGGTCATGCTACAGCGTTGAACTCTGGAGTGCCTACTGGGATTGCCACAGCGTTCGTGCATGGAGTGGCTGGTATGAGCCTATGTGGATGCGACATTGGCGACTTGGAAACCTCTGACATCAAGATGATCCCGTTTACAACTCTGGTTTTGACTGCGTGGACTATGGCGCTTGGTGGGTACACATGGTGCTGGCTCAGGCAACCGATAAGGCCAGTGATCTTTCCACCAACTACCTTGGTGACCCATCCAACAGCACCTGAACCTGAGGTCAATGAAGATCCACAGATCGAAGGGAGACTATTGACTATTGGTTGCCCTGAGGAGGATCAATGGACGCTTGGAGCTTGCACAGCGAAGAGGCAACAACGGGCAATGCATGAAGCATATGCAAAACCGGACGTGGTTGTTGAGCTGTGTGGCTCACTACACTAGCTGCAGCCCTCAGGAACGGCTGCGCATGGCTGAGACGACGA
Source organism: Cladocopium goreaui (assembly GCA_947184155.2). Lineage (NCBI taxonomy): Eukaryota > Dinophyceae > Suessiales > Symbiodiniaceae > Cladocopium > Cladocopium goreaui. The sequence goes on along the minus strand of CAMXCT020006767.1, from coordinate 88,868 downwards.
GTCCCCACATCATGGCCTTGGAGAAGATGAGAAACATCTTCAGCTGGCAGAATCTGACAAGGCTTCCAGAGCCATGATGAGCCTTCTCGAATTTGACAAGTTCGAGGAGGTGACAAAACTGATTGGGCAACTTGGTGGAGCGCTTCGAGAAGTGAAGCCAGAGAGCTCCGTCTCAGACGAGAGCATGTCAGAGGAAACGCCAGAACAGAGGGCACAGCGCTACATGAGCTGTGGACAATCAGAGGCTTTTGGGCTGATGTTCACTATGGCCCAAGGAGTCATGAGGAAGAAACAGAACCCGATGATGGCACGGGACTTCAGGAATTCTGAGAGGCAGCAAGGAAGCACCACAGAAGAGTGTCGCTTGGTGGGGATGAGACCCATCATGCGGCTCCAGTGCCAATAGTTTGAAGCGATACAGTCTTCACCCTTAGAAAAACTCCAAAAATGGAGAACTGATGGTCACACAACTGACCTGCGGAGCTAGAGCCATAGTGAAATTCTAAAACATTTAGGTTCCAGGGCGGGGTGAAAGATACTTCCGCATTTGGTTTCATGTACATGTACACATCAGTTGTGTAGCTGTGCAGATGACATTGCACAAATCGAGTAGTGCATTTCAGGTTGTACTCTGAGGCGCTTTCGGTTCCAGAGAAGTTCGCAAAATACAATGTTGGCTGAACAGACAGCCTTGCTTGCAGCCCAGAGGAGGAGTGCAAAACATTGTGCAGCCTACCCGTACTCTGGATGACACGCACAAATCGAGAAGATTTAGTGCATTGCAGTTGCATTTACTTGGCATGAATCACATGCACAAGGATTTCACCTGAGGCCCATTTTGGCTTAGAAAAGTGCGCGAGTGCTCCGAGTTCTTTCGCAAAAACACATATAATTTTTGAGGCTGAAACCTTTTGTGCGGTGGTTGCGTGCTTAGTTTCAATGAACACTCCAGAAATGAGAAACAATTGCCTATATGTGGGCAATGAAGATACACAATTCGCTTGCCAGAACCCCTTCGCATTGCAATATTGTTGACAAACCTTCTAGGGTTTTGGTGCGTGAATTGATTTCGGCTGGATTTGTAGACAAGTCCAAAGATGCAAAAACAATAGTGTCTCAACTTGTCACATTCATGGACAAGAAAGTGGGGAAAATGTTGGAATGCTCCATTGAAATCCCCACGTAACAAAAGGTGAGTGCTTTGCAAAAAGTGCATATGTTGTGAGCGGTGTATTGAAATAAATGGTGATGTGACAAAACATTTTATAACAGTGAAATGGATGGCATCTTCAAACGAACGTGGTTTTTGACTGAAGAGGAAGGAGGGAGGGAGGGTTCACACTTCCATCCCCAACAGCCACCTGACGGACTTCTTCTTGCTGCCGAATCCACAGCCAAAATCGGTGAATGGTCGTTGAAATCCCTGGGTGAAAAAAATGAGTGCCTTGGAAATTCGTTCGTTGTGAGCGGCGTATTGACAAAAAAAATCCATATTCATTGCATACGGAGAACGGTTGGAATGCGGAAGAGGCGCAACCCAACCACGCGGGGCATCAATTTTTTCCTCACCATTTGACACATTTACAGTTTCGAAACAAAACATCATAATTATGCATTGCCTTGCCAGCGTTTACCGTTTCCGTGTTTATTGTTTGATATGGGTGACATGGCACATGCAAAAATAACAGACGATATAGTGTAGTCAATGTACGTATCGTAGAATTCCACTGGACTTGCTTGAGGATGATTTCACCTGCAATTTTTTGTTCACCATTTTTTTCATAACCCAGGCGAACTGATGCTATGCCCAACTTTGCATTCTGAGATACTGTTAATTATTTTTGTATTTTTTTTTTGCAATGTAAGTTCACATTGATGTTTTGAGTACAGGCGACTTGTTTTTCAGTTCTTGGTTGTTGCGTATAGTTGTGTTGGGAGATGAACACTCACACAACGACAACAACAACCACCACCACCACCAACAACAAATCGATGCATTCTTCACCAGTGGAAACCAACCAGGACTATGAATTCAGATGTTTGTCGCCATACACAAATGGTTGGCCACGCAAGTGTTTGGTTTTGCATTTGTGAAATTCGTCAAGTGTTTGTTGTTATGTTTGTGTTGGTTCACCTTGTTTTTATTTGACAGGTTTTGAACGTCATTGGGCATGTAGGCATGCGTGCTTGTTGCACCAAAAACACGTTTTGCGTGATGGCCCCGGGTATGTTTCTTTTTCGGGGGTAAGTGTTGGGTTTCTGTTGCGGCACATTAACAGGACACATTTTCATCCTTTCAAGTCAATGGTACCCCCAAACCCTCTTGGCTTTGCACATATCCAAATTCGCGTCAAACAGGTCAAATGGGTTTTGTTTTTTCTTATCGTTCCGACTTGATTGGTCATAAGATGTGGCTTACTTGTCTATTTTTTGTTGCTGCATTATAAAATGGGCAAATGGAAAGTAATGCGTTCGAAAATGGTTTGCTTTGTTGCCTTCACTCTTTAAACATTTATTCTTGTGGGCATTGTATGACATTAGTGGTTTTTGGTCGGAAACACCAACATGTTCGATGTGTCCAATGGATTTCACCATATTCTCACAATACATGAGACAAATTGGTTCGATTCATAAATGAGGTACCATCTGGTTATTTAACATAGCCATGGAAAATCACCATTTTTCATGGGAAAGTTCACTATAAATGGTGATTTTCAATAGCTATGTTAAATTACCAGAGGGTAAATTAAATAACGAATTAGAACATCCATTGACGAATCGTGTCTTTTCTGTTTCCAATTTCTTTGTTGAGACATTGGTGACCGGTGCGAATCTGCCGTTGCGGCCCGAACAACGAACCGGCCGAACCTTAGCTGAAGGTTTCCTTCCACGGCCTTGACCTCAACGGTGATGGAGATTGATGGTATGGGTTTAGCTGAGGGGAGAGACCCCCCAAAACTGACCATAGTCGAATTGATTGAATTGGGATAATGATTAACTGGGTTTCGGTTTAGGGGTATTTATTTTCAAACCGTTGTTAGGGTGGTGATTTGGCAGGGACTTTTTTGGGCATAGCGTCATTTTGTTAAAACCTTTGATAGAACTTAAATTTCTGATGGTTTGGAATTCCTGCAGCAACTAGAATGCAGAATTCCCCAAATTTGGTCAAATTTCATTCGTACAAAATGTTTTGCATCGGCATGCAGCAACGGTAGATGATGGATGATGGTAGATGTCCTTCACCATTCAATTTCGAGTTTGGCAACTGATCAAACCGAGGCATTGATGGTGCACCCTGTTTGGTCATCTCGATGTCTTCAGATGTTGTGAATGGCACAGAAGAAGCACCTTGGATGCAACGACTGTGAACTCAGCGGGATGGTCGAAGAATAGGGGATACCCCATGTTTGAAATGGGAAAATCCATGATAATCCATGATAATCCATTACAAAAAATGGTATTTCCTATTTTCAGACAAACCCGAGTGGACTATTTTCAGACATCTGAAATTTCGAAGCAACTGACTCTGCGGGATTATTTTTGTGCCAGGACTCTGCGGAAATTTGCGAAGAAGGTGGCAAAGGTTGGAGTCTTGGGTTTTGGGGGAGCTCCGATGGTCCAAAATTGGACCGGAGATCACTTTGTTTCAGGGTGTGAAAAACTCCTCTTCCCAAGGCCTCATCTTTCCTTTAGCCGTGCACTCAGCGAAGCAAAAAACCAGTTTGTTCGACACCGGGAACGGGACGGGTTGAGTTCCTTGCTGAAACGAGGTGCCTAATGAGCACTTATGGCCCCGGCCGCAACCTTAAGCAGTGGATGGTGGATGCTGACAGGAAAGGGTGGTGAAAACATAGAGACAAATGGAGACCTCTCTAATCCCCTTTTACTGTGGTAAACCCACTGTAAAGCCAAGAAGAAGCCATCCCCAATAGAGGTTTTGGATGGTTTTTGGGTTTACCGGGACCGCTATTTAGGATGTACAATGATCCCCGGTCATGGTGGTCATGGGTCATGGTTTCATGTGACCACCTGTCGTTTCAGGGAACTCCGGACCTTTGTGTACTTCCTTTTCCTCGTTTGGCCCAGAACTCAGCCGTGCCTGAGGGATGAACACAACCGATTCTGAGTCGATGGTCCATGGTTTGTGAGTTTGTGAATGGTTTGTGAATCCCAACCTTTTCAGGTACCAAACAAACCATAAACAAACCATAAACAAACCATAAACAAACCATGATTTCAACTTTTTTTTTGTATAAAATGTGATCTCGTGACGTGAAAAGACCAACACCGTCCCGGGATCCCAGGTGTTTTCTCGGTGTTGCCATCGTGTCCGACATCTTCATGGAGGCGAACGATTGGCGGACACTGGCCGTTGCAGTACTAAGCGACACGAATTTCTGTAGTGAAGAAGTCTTTAATTATCACCGGCCAATGTTGAATAATGGGGATTCTCGAACATTTGAGAAGCAAAAGTCAACTCGACCAAAGTCAACTGTCAAGTCTGAACAAATGCGTACGAAAGTGTACGAAAGTCAACTTGTCCAGTTGGTCAAGTCATGTTAAGTCATGTTTCATGTCAGGATGAATTTCTTGAAAGGCCATCGAGCGAGTAACATCCAAGCGGAAGCGGAAGTTGGTGCCTCAAACCCGGCAGTCGCAGAATGAAGTGCCGAATCCTGGGTTTTTGACATTGACATGTGCCTGAAGAAGTTAAAAAAAAATGATGAAAAGATCACAGTGACTTTGATATACTTTGATCATCCAGCAAGTCGCCTCTGATTGTCTTGTTATGTCTTCTTGTGGCTCAGACTGTGTTCAGAGTTCCGGAGACTTACCATGGCTCCCCTCGAGACTTTCGAGCTTGGGATTTCAGTGTTCAGTTTCGATGAGGACTACACCTACAGCTTGCTAGAGCCCGTATTTAGCGGACTATGTCATGGTGCTGACTATGAGCGACTCAGTGAGAAGAACCAGAAACGATTTTCTTCGGAACTCGACAAATGTCATTTACAAAGCATTGATCCTGCAGATTGCGATGGCTACATTGACTCATTGCTTCAACTATGCAGCGTGATCACCAGAGAATGCACCGGAAAAGATTTTCAGCAATGGCAACTGGGAGAGGCGGCTCTCTCTGAGCTACGAAAAGCATGGAGACATTTTGTGCATCTTATTTCAGTCCGAGATTTTGACTGGGAAAACTTGCAGGATTTAGATGGTGAAAAACCAGGTGATAAGGCCTCGGCCAAGTTGAAAATGCTGCGATTTGTGATTTCGCAGAAGCTCATGGTGCCTTTACAAATGTGGGCCTTGTTGTTGAAGTTGGCCGCTGGACATGGAGCCACGGTCCCCAAACATGCTATGATGCAACGACGCGGATGAGACGCAACAGGACTGGAGCCGAAAGCTGCGGATTGATGATCGATGCCTCGAAAAAGAGTGGCCGTGACAGGTCGAAAAGAAACATTGGATTGCTGCAAAGTCTCAAATTCCTGGATGTGCTTAGTACAGCTTAGTACTGTATCCTTTGGGGTTGATTGAAAGTATACGTTTTCTTTTCGAAATTTGTGGTCTGCGACGGGCTTAATGCGTGCCAGCTTGTCAAACTTTTGAACAGAGGGTCTTGGAGACAGGCAACATGTGGTTGATCGCAGCGACTGAGGTTCAATACAGCAACCCGGAAATTTGTAACCGTTAGAGCTTGGGCCTTGGGGGCGCCCTGGTTGGTCACATCGTCCACTCCGAATCGCAGGGACAAGTGAAATCACTGAAAGCAGGCTACCCTCGTTCGATAGTTTCGCGGTTCATCATTTTCCATCTTAAAGTGGCCAGACAAATCGAAAATCATCCAGATCGACCCAAAAAACCCATCGCGAGAAACTTGGGACATCTTAGGTTTGGAACCCAACCGTCGCGAACCTGACGCTGATGGCCTTAGGCGACGGGTCACAACCTGGCACGATGTTTTATGATGTTTTCACGTCGCTGTGGAAAATGAGAGGTTCGGAAAGTTTGGACACATCCTTTGCCCTCTGGTGAACTAACATAGCAATGGAAAATGGCTATTTATAGTGGAATTTCCCATTAAAAATGGTGATTTTCCATTGCTATGTTAGTTCACCAGAGGGTAACTGGTTGGTGGTTTGGAACATTTTGATTATTTTTCCATATACCATCTGGTTATTTAACATAGCCATGGAAAATCCCTTATAAATGGAGGTTTCTAGCTGGGAAAATCATCTATAAATGGGCCATCTATACCATGGCTATGTTAGTCATAACCAGATGGTATTCGGAATCATCTCAAATCTCAACTGACGTTCAGATTTTTCAGAGGGTTTAAACCACCAACCAGTTAAGATATTTTGGTGCCAAGTTCCAGGAAAGATGCCCGAAGCCAGGATCAAGCGCTCCGGAGATCCTTCTTTCCATCATCGAGCTTTTGGGCAATCAGGCAGCGTTGGCAGATCCTGAGAACCGGAGATCTCAAGTTGATTATGGGAGGATTCTAAGGAAAACATATGGAAAATCTAAGGATAAAGGATCGATTCATCTTAGTAATTATTCGATGCGTCCCTGGAAGTTGCGTCGATGGCTTTTCTCCCAAAGTTGAGGGCACTATTCGCGGACTTGAAGCATTTCTGCTTTCCCATGAACTATGTCAGTGTTCCATCATTTTTCCTAACCATCTATATAGATACATATTATATTTCAAACAGCAATATAATCCCAGTTATAATCCCAGTAATATGATATACCATTGTATGATAGTTCCATCATTTTTCTTAGTCATCTTTAAAAGTTTTTCAAGAGAACTGAATCTCCCATGAATCTCCCCCATCGATTCAGGTTTTTGCCGGTGAGTTGGGCCCGTGGATTCCTCAGATGAATTGGAGAACATATGATTTTGTCGGATGATTGATGGATTGGGATTGGAGGGATTTGAATGGAAAAAATATGAATTCGATGTTCAACGCCATTTCCAGCTGCTAGCACTTCAAATCAAGCCCTAAAAAAACGACGCTTGCATTGAAATGCTACCCAGGTCGACTATTGTTGGAAGCGCAGCTTTCAATCTGTTCATCATTAGCGCAGTCTCGCCAGCTGATTTTCACAACCATGGAGGAGATGGCACAAAATGATCCAGCTATGCGGCTATAGCTGTGATAGCTGTCCGCGGTTCCGTTGTGCGCTGCAAATGGTGCAGTGGAGTTTCGTAGAATCAGAGACTTTCTATGTTCAGAAGCTGCTGTTGTTGGACAACTACAAATCAGAAGATGGGGGTGGTGCCCGGTGGTGCCTGAACATTGGGTATATCCCTGCCATTGCGGCCTCTCAAAAACGCAAGAAATGATGAATTTATGATATAATATAATGATGATTTTTATGACATTGGAATTCCAATCATATAATACAATTTTTCATATAATAATTCCAATGTCAATTAAAAAAATATTATAATATCATAATTTCATATCATATCAATTATAATATGCCACATCAATGCCAATCTGGAATTCATCACATTTTTCACATCATTTCACCAGCCTTTCGAGGTTTCCTGATGGCGTTTTGGGTACCTCTGCCAGGTCTGTGTGATGGCCATCCCCACTGGTCAAGTTCGATATATCAAGGAGCGCTGGCAACGTTTTTTGGACAACTGGGATATTGATATATTATTGTGGGATTGATATGGAATCTCACACATATATATATATAATATAATATAATATATAATAATATATATTAATATATATATATATATTATTATTGTTATTATTATTGTTGTTGTTTTTATTACAACATATATATATATATATACATGGATATATAATCAGTTCGATATATTGATGGGATACCACTATGTTATCATATGGGATATTGATGTGATATAATGGATAATAACGGGATATTATCCATCCCTGGGATATAACATGAGATATAATATGGGATATTGATGGGATATACTGATATATTAGGGATATAACGTTGGGATATAACCATGATTAGTGATATATTAATGTAAAACCCGGAGTAATAAACCATGGTTGGATAATGTGATACTTAATTGGTACCCCCCCAATGAAGCAGCCTTGGGGTCCTGGAATGTTATTAGTGATATAACTGTGATATGACTGGGATATAATTGGGGATAGGGATTAATGATTAATGGGATATAAGAATGGGATTTGTCTGCTGTGAATGGGATTTGTTTGAACATGGGGATAGAACTATGATTTTCATGGGATACACAATTTTTTTGCCAAAAATATGATATTTGGATTTGTCTGAACATGGACATCGGGACATATAACGATTCATTAGGGATATAATATTCATAGGATTGGATATCTATAACCATCGATATTTTGGGTGTGGCGGGCTCGATTTTTCCGACGATCCCAAGCTGCGACATCATTCCTTTGTCAGTCGATCTATATACGATATATACGCGAATCTACGAATCCCTTCCCAATGTTAAACGCCCAAAAATATCCAAAAATCATGGTTGGATAGAGGATAAACAAATAAGAAAAACCACACTAATATGACTATCATGTGACTGGGACGAAAGGCGGAGATACCTCGGTAGTTTTTTGTGTTTCGGGTTTCGGGTTCTCCTGGTCCCGGGTTCCAGGAAACAAATGTCTACATAGTCCGGGGCCTGAGATCAACCGCCATGGCTGGGATTGGTGGTTTACTAATCCCAGCCATAAAAATATGGTGAAAAGAATTTATATTTGACAGCTGTTGGATGGTCAAATATGGTGGTGGATCCGGTTAAAAGCTTTACTGACATTAGGCCTGAAAAGCCGTTTTCCATCACCCTTTTTTTTCACGGTAGTCGAAAGCCGTGTGGCAAGGTGACTGCCATCTTCTCCATCATGGCGTACGTGTGGCTAATCGTGATCCTGGACTGGATCTCCCCCAACGTGGTAGAGATCTGGGAAGCGGCCAAGTTGCTCAGAGCGAGCGGCGAGCACGAGCCCATTGTCCCATTCCTCCCATTGAAATATCCATTCATCCCATGATGGGAAGGGGAAAATTGGGGAAAATTGGGGGGACAGACTCGGACAGACCAGTAGATTTACCATCTGGTTATGACTAACAGTTCGCCATGGAAAATCACCATGCTATTAATAGGTAAACCATCTATTTCTATGGGCCATCTATCCCATGGCTATGTTAGCCATAACCAGTAGATTTAGGGCAATCTGAATGGTTTTCACATGATCCGAACATGGTCCGATCACCCGGGAAAAAGCCGTGGGTTTTCCCAGCAGACCGACAAGGTGATCACCTTCGTCTTCTTCCCGGTCTTGGTTGGAAGCCAAGACCCAGTTGACCCTGCACCACGACCCTGGATTTCTTAAGTCATGGGGATCCCCAGTTGTAAACATAGGCACTTTTTAAATCTTTTTAATGATCTCATTGTGGGTGATTTGATTTGGGGGAAAAACCCTTGGATTGGAAACCTCCGTATGGCCACCATTTCTTTTTTTGGGGGCCCATATCCCAACTGATTCCCAAGTGATTGGAGTGAGAATCACCATGGTATGCTAAATTCTAAACGTAAAAATCAGCCCAAACATGATCCTAAACGCAGCCCCAAACACTTCATTCATTGACGTCCATCAAGTATCATCCCATATCATTCCATTGCGATCCCATCGTCATCCCAGATAGCTGGATATTTCCAAGTCATATCATGATTATGATGTCACTTGGAATGGCCATTGAATCATTGATATAACTATATCAATGGTCATTTTCTAGTCATATGAGTCATATTTGATGTCATATATCCATCAAGTTTCATCAAATGGCCAGATCAATGGATTGGTTTAAGGGAAAATTTGCAGGAAAGCCCCATGATCTTCATGGGAAAATCGATGGTTTCCGGTTTCAATTTTCCCGTGAAAACCAATCCTGGATGGCCAGAAAATCTCGCGTCACTTTGCTGAAAAAACCGCTGGATGGGCCAGGTCTTCATTGCCTATGCCGCAGACATTGGATGGATTGGCTCCAGTGAACCGTCGATTCCCCAGATGCCCAGAGGGCGCTGGATAGGTCCTGTGTTTGGGAATATCATGAAATATTATATATATACATTACTATATATATATTCTATTATATTTCTATATATATATATACTATATTGCTATATATATATACACTATATTACTATATATATATTAATAGAATATTCCTAAATATATTAATAGAATATTAATATTATTCATATATTAATAGAATATTGATTATTAACAATCATGGATATCATATGGATTATCCAGTAAGTATCCCATAATCATACAGGGTAGGTAAAACAATGCCATAAATAAGCCATCCCCCAGTCAACACCATAAATATATAGGTGGTATGGTTACCATTCCCAGTCATGGGTGGTTTATGACATAGTTTTACCCACATTATCTTGACCACCATTCTTCTAGTGGCGGGCTGGAAAGAAACGTGATACACACACAAACAGACCTTCCAGTGGTCTCGTTTTGAAAGCAAGCGAGGACAAGGAAAACGCTAAAGAGAAAGGACTCTGAAGACAAACCTTGATCTGCTTCTTATCGTATAGGCTTATCTTTATTTTATCTTATATGATTATATGATGTTATCTCATCTCATCTCATCCTATCCTATCTTATCTTACGGATCTATGTAGCCGTGCAGGGTGAAGATGGGCCGTGGAGCTGTCATCACAGCGGACATGACTGCAGAGGAGCTTCAGAGATTGTGGCCAAGAGTCTGGAAATATAGTACCCAAAAATTCTCTGATCATCATTGTCACTGTTAAAATGGCTAGACATGGGAATATATTCAGGATATATCTCATTTTCAGACGCAAGGGTACTGCTGTCGTCCACATTTCTACAGTCTCTTTTTTGATCAATAACTATCAAACACATGCTAATTTAAGTTCATTGAATGCAATGAAAATAGGACATCAACCAAGAAAAATGGTCACTTAACTTAACTATAAATGATAGGGTTCCATTTTTTCAATCTGCTCCTTCGGGACGTAGTACCTGAACATGTTGCGAAGCCTCCTAACATTTGATGGTGTGTATCATCATTTTCATCATTTTCGAATTTTTAGACACATCACTATTTTTCATCATATTCCTAGTTGATTTATCATATGTGATTCCTATTTCTACAGAGGGTGATCACAATGGCGCTGTTCAGCTGAACGAAATGTACATGAATTCAGCTGCGTAGGAACTCAAAGATTTGGAAGCTGACATCCGCAAAAGGCACGGCATGGAGACCTAGTGAAGATCGATGTCTGTGGCAAAGTGATTTGACAAGGGTTTGGATGGGTTTGGAGTATCAAAGAAACAGGATGGTAATTGTGCGATCGGCTCCCATCCTAGCCCCGCTTTTTATATTCACAACCTTAATTTCAATGAAATTCCACCAGAATCTTGGTAGTTCGCAAGTCAAAAAAAGTTAGAAGTTGGTAACATCATCCAACCAAAATCATCCAAGTAGTTAATTGGTAAATCAACTATAAATGGCCATTCCCAACTATAGAAGTCCATAGGGATGAATATGGATGAATCATTTTTCTATCTTTTTTTGGGGTCTAATATTTTTGCTTTTTCTGAATCAGAAGGAGAGTCCATTGGAGTTTAAGGCAGAATTCATCCAACAACTGTCATATCTCTCTGATACCCTTTAATTGATACTTATATGACTTACATGATATGGGCGTAAAGTCCATTCGCAGTTCTCCCAGAATTGGTTTCAAGAATTATTGTGTACCGGAACCTCCTAGAACTTAACAATAGCTTCATGTAGATTTTGCCTTAAAACAATCCACTCGCAGGGTGTGTGCATGAGCGAAACCTGTATCCCACATTTCATATCCCATTCACATCCCACCAATAATCCCACTCATATTCCCGTAAATCCCAAGTTTTTCTTTTTTAAATCACCATTTCCCATTGTTATCCCATTTTCATCTCCCAACCAATAGAGAATCCCACCTTTCTCTAGACCTCGGCTCGCAGAGGTCAGAACATCTCAAGAGAGCAAGTGTTTGGAGCCCCGAAGCTACCGGGGGTTTGGAGCAGAGACTTTGCCCAACCACAGCTACGCACAGGATAGGACGGATGCAAGGGATATGTTCTTCCTTGGGAAAGGTTGATTCATGTTGATTCATGTTGATGAATAAGGCTAAGGGTCAAGAATGATGAATCACGGATACAGTCCTAATCATTATTCACCATCATTACTCACCATGAATCACAACTAACCATCATCAACCATTATCAACCATTATTAACCAATATTTTACGTTCATGAATCATTATTAACCATTATTATTAACCATTGATAGCCATTGAACACCATTATTCACCAGCCATGGATGCCGAGAACTTCCGAGGGCGCAGATCATGGAGATCGAGTGTGCAGAACCTGCAAGTTCGGGAGCCCAACAAAATGAATGGTTGGGCACTAAGCCTTGTGGGGTCATATTTAGGATATTTTTATGGTATATTTTCATGGGATATGGAATACAATGGGAGATTAACAACCAATAGATACCTGGGTGTGGTGAACATGGAGGTATGCCCCAAGTTCTTGCCATGAGGTCTGAAACGGGGTAAGCCTCGTTTCAGACACAGCCATGACTAGCTGAAGTCATTGCTGGCAGATCTGAGAGAGCTATGAAGTAGTAGGAAGTCCGACGTGTGAGAAGATAATGACGATTCATGATGGTTAGTAGTAGTTAATAATGGTTAATAATGGTTAATAGCGATTAATGATGGTTAATAATGGTTGATAATGGTTCAGAATGGTTAGTCAATTATTCCTATGATCAGATCGTGGCTATCCAAGCCCCGAATTCGTAAGACCTCATAGATCTTTATCCAGTAGTGGACCGGTTTTTGGACAGGCTGCCCTGCTCGGCCGAGATGAGAATGGTGTTCAGCATGTCAGGTGGCATCAACTACCTCTGATTCACCTGATAATATCACTAGTTACCCTCTGGTAAACTAACATAACTATGGAAAATCACCATTTTTAATGGGAAAACTCACTATAAATGGTCATTTTCAATAGCTATGTTAGTTTACCAGAGGGTAGCTATGGTAATGTGAAGATTCTTTTTCCATTTATCCATGGGTCATCCATGGGTCATCCATGGCCATCCGAAGATCGGCTTGCGCCGTTCGAGGCAAAGCCACGTATCGCCTCACGAGAAAGCATCACCCAAAGAAACATCCTTCAGGTGCGCCTTTGCCTGCGGCAGTTGAAACATCGAATTCCCCAAGGATTAAACATCTGATTGAATCTGGTTGACTGAAGGATTTTGCGATCTCCTCAGCTGTCAGCATTCTGCCAGGAGTCAAACCCCCCACCACGGATCCTTCCAAGATCGTGCCCATCTGTGAGGACTTTTTTTCGGGCGAAAAAATGGGAAAAATAATCGGATCCCCTTTAGAGCCCTCACTGGAAGGGGAGGCAGGGAGAGGCATTTGGGTTTGTCTGAAAATAGGGTATATTCCCAATTATAGCCATTTAATAGGGATAATGATCAGCAAAACCATTGGGTGTAGGGGTCCACGACATTTTCAGACACACCCATTTCTATAATTTTCCAGATATTTTCTAGATGGGCTGCCAGAATCGGCCATTCTGAATTCTGTGTCAAACATTGGACATATTTGGATGGGCTCAAGCCTTTCCATGTCTATACTATAGCCTCGGAAAAAGGTCCAGTTTAAACATAGCTATGGAAAATTGCCCATCAGTTCCATGGTTGGTTTTTTCCTTCTAAATGGTGATTGTCCAGTTCGCCAGGGGTGTCATTCATTGCCAGAGGCCATGGCTGGTCATGTGAAGATTCTTCCTATTCGATCCCCAAAATGTCATCAATTTTGAGGACGATGAAGTGGCGCACAACGGTGCCAATGGCACGTCAGGGTCTCTGAGAGGTTTTTTTTTGCGGCACTTTTAAGGGTTGTCATCTATCCATTCGGATTGAAAACACGACCATTGGACCATACAATGCCCAAGTATGGATGACCATAAGATCCCATAAGTACTAATATTCATATTAAGTATAAAAACTGACCGTGGCACCACGGTGGGTTCAAGAAGCGTCTGATTCGAGTTTCCACTTCTTTGCGGCTACCCTGTGGTAATTTAACAGTTTGCTATGAACGTCCCCATTTTTACGAGGCAAATCATCTATGGACACCGAGATGGAGAAGATAGTAATGGCGTTCAACGACCTGTCATTGTTTCCTCCATGGAGTAAGCCGGCATGCCAATGGCACCAACCAAATATCCATCATTCATTGATAACGATGTGCATGATGTGATCGATAAATACCTGGTTATTGATCACAATAATAATGATATACTATACCCTCTGCATAGCCATGGAAAATTACCATTTTTAATAGGTAAACCATCTATAAATGGGCATTTTCCATGGCTATGTTAAATAACCAGATGGTAATTCTATAAGTTATCACTATAATTGATCACTGATTGATAACAAGAATGGTCCAGATTCTCCAGATTTTGATCACCTCCCCCCGGCTCCAACTCCGGCTCAAGCGGTAGTGAAATCTCTTTTCACGCGCCTGGCGCTTCAGATGGCAAAACGTGCCTCACCAGGCAATCTTCGCGGGAAATCTATGGACATGTAGCATGTCCCGGGGCTGTTTTCGGGACTCCTTTAACACGTTTCCTGGTTCTGATGTTTTGTTGGGATGATGTTCGGATGATACGCTCACGACTTTTCTGCGATTTGGAAAGGACTCCTGTTGAGTCCATCTATGGTGTAGCTGCAGGATCCCGTGTTCAAAACCCCTGTTGATGAAATTAGAGATTGTTATACATCTACCCTTGGTATATATATATATATAGTGGTATATGTATCTCTCTCTCTATCTATCTATCTATCTATCTACCTATATCTATACACACACATATATATATATACATATCTATGTGTATATATATAGACATATATCTATATACATGCATATATACATATTGTGGATTATCCATCCATCCACGGCGCATGCCTTTCTTACCCGATTGTTCGCCGAAAAATTCGATCGGCGAGGCAAGTCCTGGGGCATGACCCCTGAGGACACTCCAATGGATCCGGAAGAGTTGAAGCAGGTGGGTAACCTCACACTTTCATGGGGATGTCGTGCTATTTTATGGTGGACGAAATTTTTGTGGGGATAGAAAAATCTATTGGACCAATATCTATTGGACCATGAAATCCCCATGAAAAATCCCTATTGGACCATAGATATTGAACCAAGAAAAATTGTATTGAAATGAGACTTTTATGGTGAATTTATGGTGAATTTATGGTGATGGTGATTTAATGATGATTCAATGGGGATTTCATGCTGTTTTTGGTGCTGAATGAGATTGTGAATGGGATTCACTCGGATGTTTGGGAATTGTAAGGTACCAGAAGTTACAAGGATAAGTGGAGCGTATAATCATACATCATTCTTACAATGATAAGGTGGAATTGGGGATGGGATGCTTCTGATGCTTAGAAATTTCCCGGCCTGGTAAACATACAAAAAACGATGGAGAGATCCAGCATTTTTCATGGGAAAACCAACTATTTCGACTGGGCCATTTTCAATAGCTATGTAACAAATTACCAGAGGGTACATCATTCTTACATGCTTACATGACAGGGCCGATTTTTTTTAAGCCAAGGTAGAAATGTGAACTTCACATGAGCAGTGTTCAAAACCTTGGTTGATGATTAGTTCCTGGATTGTACTATCCAGTATATTGAGGATTATCACAATCCATGAACGGGGAATCCCTATCAACCAGCCAGTATAAACGGACGACACAGGTTTTTGAACACTGCTCATCTGGGTCTGTTTGGAAATAATGGTGATTAAATGATTAAATCATGATCTAATGGGTATTTAATGGGGACATTCATGGGACATATATCCAACAACATGATTCATGTGGTCTAAATTTAGCCGTGGGTGGGAATACCAAAGGGATATTATATAAGTTGATATATTGGGATAGTCAGATGAGTCTGGGTTAGTCTGAAAATCATGGGAACTTCGGAACAAAAACTGGCATTTTCGTGGTGGTAAATTCCCCATTTTCAGACACACCCATCTGAATACAGGTGATACTGGAGGTGTTTGACTATCACTTAGCTCCGGTTTTTCGGAGCTTTTTGAAAAGAACGTGTTTGTAGATTCCAGGTGTTTGGATAAATTATAACTAGCTACAGTATCCCCATCATCACTTCTCCCCAGATGTTGATGCTGGAAAAATCCAATTTTCGTTTTTTCAGCACCGGAATGTTAGGCGCGAAGTTTACAAACCTCACTCACCTTAGCCCAAACTTCTTGCTATTAGTCACTGGGAAGTTGGGAAGCAAATAAATCACATCCCAACCTTTGACTAAAAATCTCAATACTAATTCCCTTCCCTTGACCAATATCCCAACCTTACCCTTCGATAACCTAACGTGGAAATCGCAAAGGAAATCCTCCGTTGGGACTCTTCGAGGAAAATTCAGCGAACGAAACCTGCCTGGCTTCGGGGAATTCCCAGCCATGATCCCAAAATGATCCTGTGCTTGGATCAGAAATATCCCACCTTTTTTATCGCAAAAGAAAGAAACTGAGCTAACTCCCAGGCCACTATTCGATCATTCACCAATTATGGGATCATGATTCAACTGATTCTGTCACCTTGTCACCTTGTCCCATGAATCCCCAATCATTTTTCCCCATATGATTGGACTATTCTCCCTCCAATTATGGATCCCTCCAATGATTGTGATCCAATATGATTATGGATTCTCCCTTCAATCCCTCCATATTCACCATCTGATTACCCTCTGGTAAACGTTTACATAACTATGGAAAGATCCACCATTTTTAATGGGAAAATCCACTATTTCAATGGCCATTTTCAATAGCTATGTAACAAATTACCATCTGATTATGGAGATTCACCATCTGATTGGATCCCTACCTGGGGATTCTCCTCGAGGTCTTTCGGCGGATCGACTTGGACAGCAGCGGCACGCTGGAGCTGGAGGAGCTGGAAACCGCGGCACGAGAGTCCCGCGGTTTGCAGCAGCGCGTGGTTGGTGTGTTGGTACAGCGTTTTCGGGTCGGGAAACGGGAAATGGTAGACTGGTAGCCATATGGAAGTAATTAGTTCATGGACGTGATTTTCTTAAGACCTTTACTTTACGAATGACTTAGAAAAAGATTGATCAAAGCCGGGACGCTGGGAAAACTGGCCATGGAGATCGAAGTATATGGGGGATTTTCCAGCTAGCCATGGTGGATTACCAGAAGGCAGTGGATGAGAAGGGGTTAATGTTGCATCGACAATAATAAAGGGGAGGCCCCCTATTTTTTTTTAAAGGGGGGGGTCTGCTTTGCAATAGTAAATCGAAAATCCCAACTCTTCCCCAAGGCTTCTGTAAGGTTTTGACAAATCCAATGCATTCACAATTAAAAACCATTCAACTACAATTAAAAACACTAAGGAAGAAGGGAAAAAATACAGCTAGAGCCAGAAATGTTGTTTTTTTAAAATATTTTTTTTGTTGCAAGTGCTAATTCCAATTTTTAATTGCAAATGCAAGAACCTGCAAGGGGGTACCCTTTGTGGACCCGTTTTTTGCAATTTTTTATAAAAGGATTTTAATAAAGAAAACAGCTTTTTTGAACAAGGTAAAGTCTTGGATTTGGTAAAGGTTTGCTTTGGGGCACTACTTCAAGCATCGGGGCCAGCGGATCATGTGGAGATCGCAAGCTTAGCGGCACATCCGGATAGCCCTGATCCCTCTATTCGCTTCCCATGGATACCAATGAGCCATGAAGAAAATACTAAACTGTTGGTTCTGAAACAAGGAGTGATACTACCTGGTGGGGATTCTGATGCCCCATATGGAGGTTTCCTGATGGCTGGGGGTAGATTCCTGGATCATCCAGTTTATAGATGGATTTTCCCTTATAAATCAAGCATGTTTGGATCTCACCATTTATGGAAGCCCCCCATATGATTCGTATATTTTTGATGGGAAGCCGTGAAACCCCACGGAGGATCTCAGATGGACCCAGGTGAAGCGATATGAAAAACATCCCTGATGTTGTTTAGTGGTAGTGATCACTATACAACTTAGCTAATATTGATATAATATAATATAACATAGTATAATATAACATAACATAATATAATATAATATAATAAAATATAATATAATATAAAATATAATATAAAATATAACACAATATAAAATAATATAATATAAAATAATACAATATAATATAATATAATAATGGTTGATCACTATAATAGAATTCTCAACTCAAAACCATGGTTCTGATGGGCCTGATCCACGGAAATTTCCTTTGGGCCTCATTGGTGGTGCAAGGGCCCTACGTGCTGCAGGCTGGGTGTCCGGTGTTCCAAGAACTCGCTGAAGAAGGTCGGTGTGACGACTTGGATGATGCGAATTGAGCTTGTGCAATAAGCATCTATACCAGCTATATGATGTGGACGCTATATGATGTCTTTGAGATTCAATGATACTATAATAAACAACCGGAACTTGAGGACCTTCCGGCATCAACATGTCGAAGTGCACTGTAGGTCTTCAAGCTGATTGACATAGACCAGAGCGGCTCAATCGACTTCGAGGAATTTAGTATTTTCTTTGCCAAAGTCCGCCGGTTGCAACCGCGAAGTCTGAAGTCAGGGAGTTGTCAAGTAGAATGGTTGTTGAACGAAAACAAACCCGACTAATTTCGAAGTGTGTCTTTGGTCTTGTCCGAATTTTGATGAGGTCGGTTTTTTAGGGTTGTTCTCATCATGTGTCACAAAGACCAGAAGCTGGTTCTTTCCCCAATAACCATCCCCATGGATCCTGAGGTTAGCAATCCCGATCGAATCAAGGCGCTGCCGTGATGCATGAAATGTCCGTGCAATTCGGCCCTTGGTCATCACATGACGATTTCCAAGCCCCAAGTGACAAGTGATGACATGACATGATGATACCTCGAACACTGCTTCACTCTTAACCTGACAGCAACTAAGTCTGCCCTGCAGGAAGTCCTTTCAGCAGCGAGTGCCGCTTTCTTGGACTACAGGCCGTTGAGAACAATGGCCAGCGATTGATGGCAGCAGTATTTTGGTCCTTGCCGCCGTACGTCAAACCGTTTCACGCAAGCCGACCACCTGCATGTATTGCGCATAGATCATATCAATCATATCGGTGTAGCTGAAACCGGGTGACTCGAAAAAAAAGCAGGACTGGTTGGTGGTTTGGAACATTTTTATTTTTCTATATATTGGGAATGTCATCATCCCAACTGACTATATCTATGTAATATTTTTCAAGGGGGTAGGTCAACCACCAACCAGAGGACTTCATCGATTTTTTTTTGTCCTGGCAGGAACAGCGTGGAGAATGATCCCTGCTTTGCCAAGCACTTCCCAATGCCAAGATCCACGAAGCCCGTGGGACCCCCAACGGCCCAAAGCCAAAGGTTGATCATCACCGTTCATCCCCCGTTTCAAGTAAGAGGACAGGATCAATTTACCCTCTGGTAATGACTAACATAACTATGGAAAGATCCACCATTTTTCATGGGAAAACTCACTATTTCGACTGGTCCATTTTCAATAGCAAACTGTTAGTCATTACCAGAGGGTAAAACATGTCATTCCAGGAAAAACTTCTATCGCAGTCTTACAGTAGGAACTTGTTTTGAACTTTGACAACTGACCTGTTGACAAGCCTCCAATGGCCTGGGAAATGGAGCATTTTTCTTCTTGTATCAATCGTACTTCTGGAAAAACTCAGTGACTACCCCAGAAATATACCAGAAGTGCTTGAAGGGTTGATTTTTGCCAGACATCTCCATGATGTTCCCTTGATTTCCACTGAAATGGTCGATTTTCCATCATTTTCCCATGAACGAATCATGGTTTCCTATCGATTTCCATGAAAAATCATGGTTTCTTGGAGTTTTTCCATCCATGGACCGAGGTCTTGCGCTACAATCGGCATTTCAATGCCACGGCGGGGGGGGGCCTCCTGTTGGGACAGCTGACCCAAGCTGATTCTATTCATAGTTATATATAGTTATTATATCACCAACATGATGATTACTATTCATAGATGTTGATAATCATGTCATATAGCTATGTTTGTATACTAACATGATAATGAATATAGTATATCAATGTATATCACTAGGCTCAATAGCCATGTGAGTGACGGCTTTTATTTGGTTAAATGGAGAGTAGTATTGGGGCGTACCCCGGTTTGTCGAACACATCATAATTAGGCTGTAAAACGAGGTAGGAACACACCGTCAATTGCGTTATGTATCAAATATCTTCCGCGGCTCATGTATATTATGTGTATTTATCCGAATGATGATTGGCGTGAATCATTCGAATGATTCATTATGAAATGATTTGAAAGGGGATTTGATACCTCAATAGGCACAGTTTTCTTAGAATGTGGTCAATCTCAACAAAGAAACGAGTAGCACTTGGGGCTTTTCTTACAACGGATGGTCTATGATTGGATCCACATTGTAGTCATCCCCAACACTATTTCAATACAAGGTGGTGCCCCAGTTCGCTAAATCGCGGTATTTTGGTGCGTGCAAATAACTTCAATTTCACTATGGTTTATGGTTGTTTATGGTAGATATATCTATACCTGGTTGGTGCTTTGGAACATTTTTATTTTTTCATGTATTAGGAATTTCATATTCCCAACTGACCAAATCATATTTTTCAGAGGGGTAGGGCTCAACCACCAACCAGATACTTACTATGGTTATAAACCAACATTCACATATCAACGGGGGGGTCACCACCTCGCAGTTCCGTGAACTGTTCCGTGCGGCTACGCCATCAGTCGGTTTGTCCTTATCTTTGTGCTACGCATCTCGAATCATGTCCAATGTTTGACAGTTGAATACCCATTTCTGTAATTATCCATTCACCTTCCTGTCATCAATCATGTAATCATGGCAACGGAATGTCTACTGTACAGATACGTACTTCGATCATGGGAAGCCAGCGATTCACCAGCATTTTTCATTGGGCGATTTCCCCGCCATTTCGATGACAGAGTTGGGAAAGTCGGTGACCGAAGCACCGAAGCCACAGGTTGAAAGCGTCAAGTGGGTGGGCGACGGAATCTTTCTGGCGGCAACTGGAGAGGGCAAGGCGTGGCAAAGATCAGACCGATCAGCAGAGATGCGATTTCAAATGTAGCAGTCCCACTGCAACAGAATCACACAACTGAGTTTTGTTCACGTTTTATTTTTTTATTTTTTTTTCGAACATCCACAAAGATGGTGAATATTTGATGGGATACAACGGGTTATACAATGTTATACACATCATCGAAAAAAATAGATGTTGGTGCAGAATCCCCCATTCATGTTGTGCAGATCCCCATTCTATGGACGCAATGGACCCAACCGTCTCAGTTGGTCTCGTGCGACATTGCCAGCCGTGCAGACGAGAACCTGAAGACGTCCGTTGCACCCAGCAATGTCAAAGGTGATACATCCTTAACGCAAAGTTTCCCAATGGGGGGGTGCTTTGTAAGGATTTTATGAAACATGATTCTTTAAAAGAAACCAATGACCTTTTTTCCTGATTTCCCTCTGGTAAACTAACATAGCTGTTGAAAATCACAATTTTTAGTGGGTAAATCAACTATTTCCATGACCATTTTCAGCTATGTTAAATTACCAGAGGGTAGTTCTTTTTATTTGAAAAAATGGTCAAGTTCCAGACTCGATTCCTGGTCTCTGAAGACGGCCTGAGGTGCGCTGCGGGCGAATCGGCCTCTTGTCGCAAGACCTGATAGGTTGGTGCTAAACTGCCTGGATCAGCGACTGGATCAGCTTGATGGTGGCGCTAAGTGAAGCATCAACTGAGGTACATCAAAACTCACAGAACCTCAGAACCTCATTGCATCCCCGGTTGGCTGCAAGGGGAGAAGCTATCTGCCTTGATCCAATCCCAGGTGTATTGCATGGATGCGCATGCCGGTGGTCGTGGAGTTCTGGTGGGCTATGGCAAGAAAACGGACCGCTGCAAACCGCGGGCTTTCAAGTCCTAGTTCTGTGCACTAGTTCCTAGAATTGGTTGAAGCGAAACCCCTGAACCCTTTATTTCGGCTTCAAAATCATGGTTTCCTGCTGATGTTTCCTGTAGTTTTTTTCCCGTAGATCAGTCCAAATTGATTCCTGAGGTCTGGCTAAACGTGGCCAGGACAACTTGAGCTTGTGGAACATGGCTGAAGGAACTCGCCTTCAGACCTTCGAAGGTGCTGAACTCAACTCGGTGGATTTTCGAGTCATGGAGCCATGGAACCTGCTGTTGGGTTGGTTGAGTTACCCGGCCTGGTTATGTCAACAGTTTGCTATTGAAAATGGCCATAGAAATAGTGGAATTATCCATTAAAAATGGTGGATCTTTCCATAGTCATGTAAGTTTACCAGAGGGTAGTTCATTTTTGCCGCACTAAAAATGTTCCTCTGAATGGTCCTCGGATCGCAAACGAACGTAAATGGCTATTACCTACTGCTGTGTCACGGCTCCTCTTACCCAGCGACAACCAGCATTCCCCAAGACGGGTGTCACGGCTAACGATTCCACTGAGGTCAAACGAGCCAAATCTTTTCTTGCTGTCTCGGAAAGAACTTTACCCTTTCAGGCTGGATGTGTTTTGTGGTGTGGCGAGAATTTGATGGTTGAGATTGGGGAGAACTGAACAAATGGCACCAGTGGTTTTGTATATGGCATATGGCGACATCATGGCATTTGGCGCCAGATACAACTGATATCACTGATATCATATCTAAACATTTTGAACCCCATGAATATTACCCTCTAATTCAATTAACATAGCTACTGAAAATGGCCCGTCAGTAGTTCGATGATTTATGGATTTCCCGAGTCAAAATCCTGAAAATCTCAACAACTCTATGTACCACAAAGTAGGACTAGTATATACCATCTGGTTATGACTAACAGTTTGCCATGGAAAATCACCATTTTTAAGAACGGTAAAGCTCTATTTCTATGGGCTATTTCCCATGGCTCTTGTCCCCTTTCAATCCACTTGGCTGGCTCATTTTCCCGATGATTTGATGGTCAAATCTGGCATGCCCAGGCAGCAAGGATGGCATGGTGGTCCAGAACGACATCGAAACAGGAACTTGCATTCGAACTTGGCAAGTTCATGAAGGCACAGCCACTTCGAACGGCTGTTTTTTGAAGCTTTCAGCAACTTGGAATTGGGGATTTTAGGATATTTTTATCATCAAAAAGTGGAATTTCTTGGAATTTTACCATCAAAACTTGGGATTTTACCGTCAAAACTACAATCAAACACTGGGATTTCATGGGATTTGATTCTACCATGAAAAAATGGGATTTCATGGGATTTCATGGGATTTCATGGGATTTTGATGGAACCTGGATGGGGGATTATACATTGTTGGAGTCATTTTTGTCGGTTTTGTCACCATCGTTGATAACTTCACCCCAAGAACTTGGGAGATGATCTGTGTGAAAGAATTGGACCCCCCTTGTAGCTGGGAGGCATCGGAATCCCACAAATTCAAAGACGAATTCTGTGCCTTCGAAGTTCACTGTGGCCATAGTGAAGTCGAAGTCCCCTTCATTCAATGCCTTGGGGCCTTTTGATCAGTGGCGCAAGGGCCCAAGTTGTTCCAGTACAAAACATCTCCATGGCCCATCCCAGTTGGTAAGTGGCTAAAAAAGCGCTTTTTTTTAGCTCCATATGCAAATAGGGTTGGTAGGATTTTGTCCAGTTATCATTGGGGTTCCATCCCTAGGGTGAAGAACACATCCGACCTCGGATCCACCGAACATGTGCCATTTTTCCCAACTGGATGCTCTGTGAATGCTGGGATTTTGCACGAACTAAACCACCGCACTTCGTCAAAAATCCATGAGTAAAATCCAATGGGATTTTTCGATGGTTAAATCCAATGATCTGCAATCATTTCGCAAATGATCCCATGGGATTATATATATATATATTACATATATATTATATTATATTATATTATATTATATTATATTATATCATATCATATTATATTATATTATATTATATTATATTATTATAATTATATTATATTATATTATATTAGATTACATTATATTATATTATATTATATTATATATTATATATATATATATTATAGCACCTTGATGATATCCCATCATTGCTTAGCGCCAAAAAGCGGAAAAAATATCCCGATCCCCATGATTTTCCAGGTCTTGTGACCTCCATTGCGTTGGCCAGTGATGGACACCAGGCCATTTGTTGCCAACGCGGAGTGGGGGGTTGGGACGTGACGGAAATCATTCACATGGCTTGATGGAAATGTTTGACCATAAAAACATCCATTTACCAACCGATGATTTTCCCACTATTTCCCAAACTAAGATGGATGTGGAATACCAATGACTCCCTGTTGGGACAATGATCTTCATGGTCATAGTGGGTTTTCCACACATTCCACACCGTTTCGCTAGTTTAGAGAAGGACTGCTAAGGTGCAAAAGAGGCTTGATGATCTTCATGTGATGAGACGAACGGAGACTTCCAGCGTTCCAGCGTAGCAAAATGTTCCATGTTCATTGATCCGAGAAATCTGGAAAAATAAAGTATATAGAATGCCTATTGATGGTATACCGATTCATGTCACAACGGTATATATATATATAACATATAATTATATATAACATATATATATATATAACATATATATATATAATATTTTGTTTTCCAATAGTCCGTCTATATGGGGATGGGTCAACAGCCACAATCCCAGGTGGCAACCACCTCGCGAGACGGCCGAGTGGTGGTCTTCGACGTCAATGCCGGTTCCCTGCCATCGTGTTTGGTGTCGGATATCGAGGCGAGGGACGTCTTTCCTGCTTTGGAAACTGCTATTTTTTCATGTCTTTTCATAAAATGATTCTGAAATTTCTTAAAATACCATGATGTGGCTTTTCATGACCAGATTTGGAAAAAAACATCCTTAAATATCATGATCTATCCATAGCATATATCTATCCATAGCATGTATATATAATATACATATATAGATATTGATTATATTATACTATACATCATGATTTTATATGATTTGTACGGAACTTTTGGGACTTTTCCCATCGCCCGACAAGTCTCCTACTACGATGCTTCTCCAGGATGCGGCCGCTGGCTACACCGTCTGCCAGGCCCTGTGGTGTAGCTCGGCGTTGATCAGAAGCGTTTCAATTCAAAGCTTCTCAGGGGCACTATACTAAGCACCAAACTATATATATATAGTAATTACATAGAGAATACATACAAAAATACATACACACATACATACATACATACATACCTACATACATACCTATACATACATACATACATACCTACATACATACATACATACATACATACATACATACATACATACATACCTACATACATACATACATGCATGCATGCATGCATGCATGCATGCATACATACCTATATATATATATGTTATATGACATATTATATATGATGCAGTAAAAATAAAACTATCAAGATAGCACTAGTGCCATCGAAACTACGTGGCCATGGCTCCCTTTCGCTGAGGTGGAAAGGATGAACTTCTCTCAGCAGGAGACGACTACTGCGTGAAGAGATGGGACATCAGGCGCCATGGATGTGCACCAGTCGAAACGGTGGGTAAAAGTCATGTGAAATGCACCACTTTTCTATGGTAATTAGTTGTAATTAGGATTTTTACTCAATTTTTCTATCGTTTTTTTGGGGATGAACTAATTCATAGTTTTTTTTTTAGATATGCTTTTTTTGGCGGGGGATTTGCTGATAACTGCATTGAATCTCATTGATATGCGTTTTTTAACTTCGTAACTGGGATGCACCCCCAGACAGCTTTGTGGTCAGCTTTCCGAGGAATCAGCGGGATCCGCCTCTGGCGAGCTACATGGGCCACACCTCGTGTGTTCGGGCCCAAGGAGTGGCGGCCATTCCACCACGATCTTCGGCAGGTGTGAAGCAAGTGATCTTGCCTGAGCAATTCTTAGGCGACTGGTACACGAAGTCGTTTATTGTATATGAGTACATGAATATTATGTATGTATATACATATATATATATATATACTGTATATAGATGATAATTAATTAATTATATATATATATATGATATCGAGATGTGTATGCAAGATACGTATGCAAGATGCCGCGAGGTGTGTATTCATCTTGCTGCCTCAACGGTCATACCCGAATCAGTTGCACCTTTATTTTTCAACAGAATTGAAGGGAAAATGGACAGGACAGCATCATATTGTCGGTTCAAAAGCCATAGTTACCACCCACCGGTGGAGAATTTCACCAAATGCCATGGTCACCATGAGTTTTCTCGGTTTCTGAACTCGGGGAGAACGCCCGTTGCTAGATGGGATAATGTTTCTAGAATGACCCCCAGTGGTGAATAGGATGGTTTCTGATCCCTCACTCCTCCCAGCATATTATCCCACATGAATCCATATTCTTGAATATCCTACTATATCCATCTATATCCCACCTATGACCTTGATATTCATTATCCTATATTCATCCGGCCTTTTCTTTAGCCATGCCCATCTTATCCCATCAACGTTTAAAAACGACCCCATGGACCGGTCAAACGACGGCGGCGAGGTCAGAAGCTTGGCGTTGTCTCCGGATGGATCGCTCTTCGCATCTGGGGCGGCGGATAGTTCTGTGAGGCTGTGGGCTTTGAATCCCAGCGGCCTCAGGAGAGCCCAAAAACATGGCTTGGCTTGGCAGCAGGTGAGAGTTGGAAGTCCCCGTTTTGAGATGTAAAAACAGGCTTCTTCATCTGTAAAGCTATGTAAAACTAATATATATATATATATACAATACATGTATATATAACTATATATATATATATCATATATATATACATAATACATATATATATATGTGATATATAACATATATATATATATAACACACACACATATATATAATACATATATATATATATAATACATATATATATATACACAATACATATGTATATATATATGCAGACCTGTTTCAGGGAGTTTGGTGCAAAAGTCAAACGGCCTTGCAAAAAGGAGCCGTTTGACAAAGACCGACGATGGTGGACGTGCTCGGAAGCTCAGCACAGCATCATAACACGTAGTAGCTGGTTAGTAGCGACACTTATAAACCATTTAATTTGGTGGTTTCCTAAAATAATCAACATGCTGACCGTTTTATCTATTGGAATTTTAAAATAGATGTTCATCCATCTTGAACTTCCCACATTGGAATTATATATATATATATGAAGGTTTCCTAAGTCATAGGAGTACCCCCCCGTTCTCATCCATTTATAGTCTGGGATTTTCCATGACATGGTTACCATCCTAAGCTCGCGTGGGGTACCCCCATGACGAGCCGGAAAGCTCCATTTATACATGGGATGATCCCCATGACGACTGGAGAGTTTTCAGCAGAAAATTGGGACTTCACCGACTTCACCGGATATTGGGAGGTGTATCTTAGGACTTTTCGTTTTTTTTTTTTTGATTTTTTTAACATTCGGAATATCATGGGAATATGATCATGGGGATATGAAAATCGGATATGGGATTTCTCAAGTTGAGATGATTGGGTGCGGGATCAGCCGATCAGCCCCCCATTTTTTGTTCGATGATGTTCCCAGCGAACCAAAGCCATTAATCATCATTAGTCACTACTAACCATAAAAAAACCGTGATAACAATTATTGTTATTTTCATGGTGAATTTAATGCTTCGTCAAGTATTGTTAAATCCGCCATTTTTTAAAGGGTTCTTCAAAACAACACGGACCGAGGTTAGTGACCTTCTGTCGGAGCTCAAACAGCGACGTGAGCAGGTCGGAACGTCCGCACCTGGAAGATCAGCTGGGGATTTTAAGGATTTGCTTCCACAATTAATATGTTTTAATAAACTGTTTATTTGGATGATTTTGATATGAACAATCTATTGACTTGATTTCAAAGTTTTTAATCATGATAAACGCATGGTTAGTACTCGTAGTTTAGTTACATATATATATATATATCATAAACGGACTCTCGTCCATTTCATTCCATTTCCGTAATTTAAGGAATCATTTCCAATCACATTTCCAAAAAGCGTTTCGATGTTATCCACGATATTTACATGAATTTCGAGATGATCTCGTCCATTTCTATACCCTCCAGTAAGATGGCAATGGAAAGTCACCAGATTTCGTTCCATGGATTTTCCCCAGCTACAAAAACTTCAGGGGGTGCCACCAGAATGGCATCTTCCTTTGGGGGTTGCCAATATCCCTGTTATATAGCAGCCATTAGCCCCAACTTAGCTACATAATGCTATATATATATATAATGCTCTATATATATATATATATAATGCTCTATATATATATAATGCTATATATATATATAATGCTCTATATATATATATAATGCTATATATATATAATGCTATATAGATATATGTGTAAATATATATATATATATGTATAATGCTATATATATATATAGAGCCCCATAACATTCCAGTTTATATGCCCATGAAATCCCCATTATCCGAAGATATCCATGATAAAATTCTGTGAATTCATATGATTTCCAATCAAAAACCACCTGGTTTATATGGCCATTCCGTTCCGAAGCGCAGGTCATCGAGCGGGTTCACGCCGGTGAGGGGGATCCCGCTGAAGTCAGAGAGCTCACCGAGGCAAGGGATAGCTGGGGAGATTGGAAACTACACTCTGGGAAACATACAAAAAGCTATGGAAAATCACTATTTTTTTAGTTTACCAGAGGGTAACAGTTTCATGGAGATTTATGGTGAGTTTATGGTGAATTATGGTGATTTCATGATGATTTCATGGGGAGAAAAACATGTATTTTATGGTGATGAATAGATATTGAATCAAGAAAAATGGGATCAACATGGGTGACTTTTCATGGTGCAGATCAATGGGTGAACAATGGTGAATAATGGGATGATATGGGAAGATACCCTCTGGTAATTTGTTATACATGCTTGATATGGCATAAATGGTAGTAACATTGGTAAATTAGAAACCAATGGTAAATCAACTATAAATGGTAATTTGTTACACAGCTATTGAAAATTGCCCATTTAGTTCGTTGATTTATCCATTAACAAATGGTGATTTTCCAAAATTTAGTTCGTTAGTTTACCAGAGGGTAAGTTGGTGTTTTGGGGTTTATGATTAAGCAAGCAGTTTTTTTTCACTGGGACTTTGGGATTTCAAGGAGTTCCCAGTTCCAAGGATTTCATTAATATACATAGTACACAAGAATTGGAGATAAACTTCATTGAATCCATCATTGATTCACTGATAAATGATGATACATGAATAGATTAGAAAATCATATACATATATATATATATACACACATAACACCTATACAAATGGAGATCGAAATAGGAGTCAATCACTGATAAATGTCAATAATCCTATCCAACATCATATTGAACTCCACTAAAACAAGGGGGGCCCAAAATGAATAGTAAACCATGGCTTTGTTTTTGGTGTATTCAAAATTCAAGGAACTGTCATTACTAATACCAGAAGTAGGGCTTGCAAGATGAATGGTAAGCCTAGAATCGGGTAGATTCCGGGTAGATCACCTAGCAGCTCTTGGAGTGAAATGAGGACTTTCGTAGGGAAAATGATGATAAACCAGGTACCAAACCCAGCGAAATGATCAAAGTCTAGATTAACAATTATATACCCATGCATACTCCAATGTTGAGTACAGTAGTACCATTAGTATATATATATATTTTCCATTATTGCCATCTATCATATTGTTGATGATCATACCTATCGCGTTTCGTTCCATGGCTTTTTTTTCAAACGCTGGTTTCAGGAGATCGAAACGCTGGAACGTGTCGCAAAGGACAAGACCGATGAGGCGTTCGGAACGTGGTACAGGCAATGTGGAGGAATTTGTCATACAATATACCAGAATCTTAGTGGAATGTATATATATATATATGTCTATCTCTGTCATATATATATATATATACAGCATTCTACATCATTCTATATTCAATTCTCTATCTCTATCATATATATATAATTCTATATCATTCTATTTGTGATATATTACCCATGGATATATAGAATTCTAGATTTTATCGTTGGTTGAACTTGGTATATTTACATTTGATTCTATTTGTATACCCTCTGGTAATTTAACAACCATAGAAATCATAGAAATAGTTGATTTACCCATGAAAAATGGTGGATCTTTCCATCGTTTTCCTATGAAATCATCATTTTCCCACGGGAAAATCCCATGGTTTTCCTACGGTTGTGGCTTCGCCGGCTCAGGAGATCATCGACTCTGCGGGCTATGTGCGAGCCACTGGGCGCAGCGTTTCCATAAAAAAACGTTCAGCACACGTGGAGCAGCTGGGAATTCCTCATGAAAATCATGGGAAAATCATGGGAAAATGATGAAACATGGAGGTTTAATGCTGGGGACATCAAGGAACTCATGGAGGGATCAACTGGAAGATCCCCGTTTTCACGTGGGTTTTGGGAAAATCAAGGAACTGTAGCTGGTGACACCGGTTTTTTTCGCACAGATGATTTTCGAATGTCAAAAAGGGGCCCCATGGCCCAAGAGTTCAGGAATCTAAACCGAGAATTGCTAGATACATCCAGAAATGCATGACTTTATGGATCTGCATGGATCTTTATCTAATTTTATCGGATCTTTTCTTGCTATATACTTTTATCAAGTTTGTTTCCCTCTGACTGGATCGTTTGAGATCTCCGTCCTGGTATTTCGAAATTGAAGAGTTGAGCACAGCGGTCCAATGATTGAGAATTCAGAAGTCAAATTTTCTGTTGGAGGCATGAATATCCCAACATTTTACCATCATTTTCCCATGAAATGATTTTTTTCCCCATCATTTCCAGGCTTTGCTG
This sequence comes from Cladocopium goreaui, assembly GCA_947184155.2. Lineage (NCBI taxonomy): Eukaryota > Dinophyceae > Suessiales > Symbiodiniaceae > Cladocopium > Cladocopium goreaui. The sequence continues at coordinate 57,744 of CAMXCT020006767.1, read as the reverse complement.
GGTCTTTCGGGTCACTCCCTCACTGTTGGCACATTGGCCTGGCAGGCCTGGTGTGGGTCAGATTTCATGGTGATGTTGCTTAGGACCTTAGGATTTACCATGATTTAACATTGCGAACTTCGCGAATTCCGCGAAATGCGATTCTTGACTTGTGACACTTTGCTATGGAGACAATCTTCAACTAATCGAACTAAATGGGGAGATTCTTCGTTGCATTTCGTGTGATGGGAAGGTAATCATCAGTTTCCCTCTGCGAATCAACCGCGGTAGTGGAAGGTTTTTCAATGGGAAGATGGTCGAGGCAAATGGTTGATTTCAGTCAATGGGATGATTAAAGCTAAAGAACATGACATCGGAGACTATGGAGACTATGGGGAAAATAGGAAACCATAGGGTTTTGGCATGATTTGATTTGACTTTATAGAGGTACGGTACAATTGGGATATCACTGGCATAGAGCACCAGGAATACGACAGTTGGATGTGTCTGAACATGGGTTTATTGTAGGTAGCCGATTCTCCGACAAACCCATTCGGGTAGGGTCACCCAATTTTACGATTGCTTGAACTGAAACCATCAAAATGGGTTTATGGCAGTGGCTTTATCAAATTACCCTCTGGTTATGACTAACATAGCCATGGAAGCCATGGCCCATAGAAATAGATGGTTTACCTATTAAAAATATTAAAAAATGTTGATTTTCCATGGCAAACTGTTAGTCACAACCAGAGGGTATATTTTACGAAGCAGGAGTTAAACTCATGCTTAAGATTCACGAGTTTTGCCCCCTTTTTGTATCGGGGATTTTTTCTGCACCAAATCACCTCAATCCACATGGGATGTCCAGGATTGTGCAGGCAAACACCGTCTCATTTCTGGTGCCCAGGACGGAAAACCCAGGGATCGCCTCCATGGGTCCTGCTGATCCTTGCTTTGTGGAGAAAATTGAACCAGGGAGATATAGGTGGTGCCCCCCCGTTGTGATGTTTGTTTGTTGGTTTATAACCATAGGAATTTAGTATGTCAATATTAATCTAGCATGAAGCCATAGTAAGTCTAGTAAGTCTAGATATTATAACCATAGGAATAGTATGTCATTATGAATCTACCATAAACAACCATTAAAACCCATCGTGAAATTGGAGTTATAAACGCACGCACGCACGCACCAACTGAACGCGTAGCGGCGTAGAGAATCGCTGGGGCACCCCTCGACAGGACGAGTCGGTCTGCCTCTTCGAGTTCAACGACGACGAAGTCATGGAGGGTTTCTCCACGATGTCGCGGCAATGTTCCCAATGAGCCGGTGGTGCCCGGGAGAAGAAAAAAGTGGATGCAGATCTGAGATGGTTTCTGAATAGGTACACCATTAATAACGGTATACATACATATATACACATAAATATATACAATATGTGTATATATAAAATACGTATATATCACATGTATAATATTTGAAGAGCCTTGCATTCAAACAGCCCGCGATTCAGGTGACCCAGTCGGATGTTTTTTCTTTTCGTAGACTCCACTGCTGTTACCGCAGCATGCCGCTACCAAAAACCAGCAGAGACAATGAACGTCAATGAATCCGCAGCCAATGAGCACGCGTTTGTACCAGTAGATTGGCCGTAGCCGAATGCCGAAGTTTCCCCGGATCGCAGCTATCGCAGCTATCGCACCCCGGATCGATCGGCTAGCTCGCAGATCTGTTTATGTCATCCATTGGAGGCATCCAATTTTGACAACAAGTACACGAAGTACGCACTTGGGAACATTGAATGATACACCTTTGATCCGAAAAATGTGATCTGGGGAAGTGGAAGAAGTGATGCGGGGCCTTGATCTTCTGCGGAAGTTGAGTTGAAATTTTACTCAGCGCAGATAGATGAAGTGAAGCATAGTGAATCTGAAAAAGCACTGCTAGCGAGTCGGTGAGTCCGGACAAAAAAAAGCTGGAAAAAGCTCTGCTCCAGTTGATTGGTTGATGGAAAGAATAGAAGAGCCGAACTTCAAGTGGGACAATACACAAACAATCAGTGACACTAAATATTGGGCTGGGAAGAGAGTCCCAATATTGTGAAATACAAACATATTCCCACGAAATAGTTGCACTAAATATGTGTCCAACTAATTTGTCCCCTAAATAGTTGCTAAATTCAACTACAAACAATCTTCAGTCGTACTTTAAGCACTTCTGGCAAACTAACATAACCATTGACAATGGCCATAGATGGCTAGTTTTACCCATTATTTCAATGGTGATTTTCCACATTTATGCAACACATCAACTATGGTGATATTAGATTATATCCATTATTTCAATGGTGATTTACCCATTATTTCAATGGTAGATGGTGATTTTCCACAGTTATGTAAACGTTTACCATCCCTGGATCGACCTGGCTATAGATGGCGAAGCCCATCTTCGGGTCCGAAGATGGGATATGGAACAAAAAAAACAACTGGGTAATGGTAATCTGAATGGAGAAAATCATGGATGAAATTTCCATAAGAGAATTCCATTCATTTTTTTTCATCAAGAAAATATTGCCGATGGAATATTTATCATTTTTTCCCCATAATTTTCAGACCCACATCAAGTTTCTATGCTTGGGACACAGTGAACTTCGTAAAGGCCTCATAACATCCTCATAAAGAAGCCACCATGAAGCCTCATCAAGAAACTGAACGAGACTTCCATGTTTTAAACACTGGTAATTTAGCATAGCTCTGGAAAATAGTCCATTTATAGTTGATTTACCTATGAAAGATGGTGATTTCCCATAGCTTTTTGTATGTTTACCAGGCCGGGTAACCACTGAGGTCTCATGAAGAGCGCTGCGTGTTTAACTTTGTCTTTATGTCCGTGGCCTGCATGGAGACCTGTGGCAAGGCCACAACTGTGGGACGTCTAGAGATCATTCGCTGCCATCATTAACACAGAGATCTTTATTTTATCACCAATCATCCATCACAGATGATCATCAGATTATATCATTATATATTATATATATATCAATATACAGCTAGAAGGATATCTTCAATAAATTTTAACTTTCATATACTCATAGTATCTCATCGCGCGGCCGTCAGGTCGAAGTGATAGTTACGCGAAGTGGCCTGCTACAGTTTCCGGCCTCCGTGTCCTACAGGAGTTCAGCCAATTAAGCATGGATTTAAGCATGGATATGATGATATGATCATGATATGTTCATGATATAATCATGAGATCATGTCCATGTCGGAATTTTTGGTTCCATGATGTTCCATGTCGGGTTTTTGGTGGGGCGAAGGACGAAAGATGGCACTGCCACTTCGGGTGAAGACTTCAAGCCCACTGAGGGCAAGTTGAGCGGGGGAAACCCAGGACTTTGGAAAAACAGGACGAGTACTCGGGTCATCATAAATATCATAAATGGTCAATAGAACATCATAAATATCATACATATCCATCATAAATATCATAATACTTGATAGAATCTGATAGAATCTGATAGAATCTGATAGAATCTGATAGAATTGATCAATTGGTCAGCAAAAATGATATAGTCTTTTGATGGGGATGTCGTTTTTATGTACTTTTTTCTGTTTGGGGATGACTAGGATCTGCTGGATTTGCTGGTGATTTTGCTACTGCAACTGGCTTTTTACCTGCCATGTGCAGTCGACCAGATGTAAGCAGAACCAGAACTGTCCGATTTTGTTTGTCGACTGAAGACAACATGTGTGTGTATATATATATATATACACATAGTATATCTTTATATATATATATACATAGTAAATATTTACACATATTCTAGTTCATATTGTATACATAGATGTTTCGTGAAGCGGTTTTTCGGACTTCCCCGCTCGCCAGCCTTCAACCCGGATGAAGTGGAGAAGTCCTTCGAGGCGGAATTTTTCAGTGATGCTGACTGCTATTGGTACCCTCTATGGGAAATCACCATTTTTCAATGGGAAAACTCACTATAAATGGTGATTTTCAATAGCAAACTGTTAAATTACCAGAGAATATTATGTTCAGTGCGTTTTTGAGCAATGCCGAGCATGTTTTTTTTCCCACTCTTTGAGTCTCTCTCACTACGCCAATTCAATTGAGCTAGATTTTCATACCTTGGTTCGGTTGTGAAACGGGAATTCTACTGGGTTAGGGATTCTGAACTAACCCATAGGACTGGGAAACCTCTCATCCAACTGAGCTGAAAAACCGTTGTCAGGTGGAAATTGTGGATGACGATCGTTGCGAAGATCAAGAAGAGTCAGGGACCCAGAAACTGATGCTGACCAGGCTTGCTTCGTCATTTATTCCTGACCATTGAACCATTGAATTTAACCATCACAATAGGGATTTATCACCTTTAAACAATAGAAAAAAGGGGTTTTAACCATAGCTAATGGGGATTGCAATCCCATTCAATCTCCTAATTTGACTGGTGAAATCCTCATTCGCGGGCTCGGAGCTTGGAAATTTCACACCGATCCCGAAAAAAGAGGACGAAACAAAAACAACGAGAAAGAACTTGGGGTATCCCCAAAAACTAGTGGTTTATTATCATTGTCCCTGTGAGAGTTTCCATTTTTTTGCCAAACTCTATGGATTTTTCATCATTATCCAACTTATCATATCGTTTGCTATCTATGCCATCGAAGATCGGCATCAAATATTCCACATCATCCCCATTTTTGCTGGTTACCCTGTGGTAGTCTCCATTTCGTTTGATGATTTTCCAGCTATAAACCTCCATTTTGTTCAAGGATTTTCCACTACGGCAGGGTATTCTTCAATATTCATATCCTAACATCCCATGAATATTCCTTAGTCGTGTTATTAGATGTTATTAGTGATAGTATAGTAATCCCTTATCCCATCAACATCACATTCATTGATACCATAGAAATTCATCGATATTCCATTCATGTTCCCAAAAAAAATCCATGATCATCCCACATCATCATGGATTTTATCTAGAAAAAATAAAAAATCAAGTACTATCCCAAATCTATCTATGCCCATTATCTACCTACAGGATGGTGCCCCCCCAGTTATAAGTTGGTTTATAAGCCCCATGAAAACTATAGTTATTTGCGTACCATAAACCATAGTGAAATGGGAGTTATTTGCACCAACTTAGCTAACTATGGGGCACCACCTTGTAGACATGGTAAAAATCAATAATTAATCCCATCACCCTAATATCAATAAATTTCATATCAATGACTATCCCAAATCTATCTATGCCCATTATCTACCTATAGTAATCCCCCATTTTTTTTTTGGTTTCGAACCACCGGTGTCAGCGGCAGGTTCTACATCGAGCTCTTCGAACCCCAAGTGCACAAGGGCAAAGATTCTCATCCAGGAGGGGTTTTGTTGGTGAAAGCTTGGGCAGAGCTGAACAACATGGGAAGAATTTGGGGATTCACATGGATATTATATAAAAAACATTGGATATATATATGGATATATCGGATCTATTTCTGATTGTTTTTTTAAAGAATATATTGGATCTATTTTTTGTTTTGGATAATATTGGGAAATATTATATAATCAACTGTATCCAATTTGCTTCTATCCGAAAAGGGTGGATACCACGTAGTAGTGCCTGGCATTTTTGTTGCCAGGGAAAAAAAGGATTCACCATATTGGGGTATGGTCATACCACCATTAATAGGAAGGTATATATGTTTTTATATGATTTACCACCATGATGGCCATAGCATCATTCATAATATGTTTTTTTGCCATATGAATAGCGTTTAATGTTTGAATTTATAGAGCAGGATTCCAACACGATGGGATTTTTCTGACCAGGGCCACCGAAAATTTTGTGGGCTGTCGGCAGTGTCGATGTCAGGAGCACTAGGAGATTTGCACATGACGACGATCAAGATCATTGACAAAGATATGTATCTTGTCATGGGATGTTGGGCTTTTCCTAAATCGGTAGTCATCTTGGGAAAGATGTTGCGTGGGAAAAATGTTGAATTTTTGAAGTATCTCTCAATGACCCCACCTATGAAGTGCTTAAGACAATCCCCACATCCTCTATGGATGGATTATGAAATTATGTATCAATATTAGCCCAACAAAATCACCCACATGTATATAGGTAAATATACCAGCACCATGGAGCATCTAGGATCTTTCCAGTCTCATCGATAGCTTCCGTTTATCATGGTTTCGCAGGAGAAAATCCCCTATCATCCAGGTTTCAAATGGAGGTTTTCATGGGCATATCATCTATGAATGTAGAAAAAACCCTTTGGAAACGATGGCCAATCAGGTGACACAACTGACACTTTTTTGTTGGCGCATCACCGAAAAAACCGTAGGCATTGAGGATACTATCCACGGTGATTCCCAGACCATCTTTGGATGGTTTTAATTCAACATGTCACTATATAGTGAAATATTGGACTCATACAGGGAACTGCTAAAGTCGTCTCCCTATTTGTGTTGTTGTCAAGAAATTTTTCCTGCGGAACAGTGGACCTTGCAGAAGTCGTCTCTTTTTGGCTTCCCGCAAGCTGAATGCAGGATTTGTGATGATGTTTTGTTTTTGACCCATTATTTTGCGAATGTGGCGTTTAGGTTGGTGTTTAGGATGACTTAGGGATGACTTCTTGGAAACAGCGTTGACAATGGGGAAAACCCATTTGAGGATAAATGGACAGTGAGGGATGACTTTCACTTCTAGCTGTATATAGTGGGACTGGGTCCCTTATAATATATTATTCCCAGCCCATCAAATATCGTGAAATATTGGACTCATAGTGGGACTGGGTCCCTTATGAGATATGATACTATATTAGATATTATTACCCTCTGGTTATTTAACGTCGCCATGGGAAATGACCCATTTATAGATGGTCTACCTGGGTTTACCTATTAAAAATGGTGATTTTCCATGGCTATGTTAGTCATAACCAGATGGTATATATTTGACTCCTGTGGGACCCCCAACCCCATAAGTTATCGGAGCCCTCGGAGCTCGATCAACCCACCGAGTCCTGGAATTCTTTGCTTCGATCACGAGAACGATCAAATCGAAGTGCAAGGCAAGACCGACAGCGACGTGAAGGCGCCTTGCGATGCCGGTCGCGATGCCGGTGTTGCGATGCCGGTGTTCTGATGTTGCGATATTCTTGGGGGATGATGAGTGGCGATGGCCAAGATATCATAAGATATCCAAGATGCCATCGCCTCTGGTAAACCCGGTAAAGGTAAGTTCGTTTACAAAACACGAACTGGAAAGTTCCACCATGCCATGTAGCTTAGGGTAAATCCACAATTTCGACGCCATTTTCAATAGCTATTTTGACATAACCATCTATTCTTAAGCTATTTTCAATAGCTATTTTCAATAGGTATTTGGGTAGATTCTTGAGATGGGTATGGATCAATACCTATTTTCATACCATTTTTAGTGGGTTATTCACATCCATAAATCAACCCAGCTATTTTATTGTGAACTACAGGGGTACAAGGTTTTGAATTTATTCCCAATTATAGGGTATATTCCCAATTATAGCCATTTAATAGGGATAATGATCATCAAAACCATTGGGTTTAGGGGTACACTATTTTCAGACAAACCCAGATGTTGGTATGTCAGTCATTACCAGAGGGTATATCCATGTATATCCCATTAATATCCCATTGAATCACTATAAAATCCCATTAAATCACTATTGGTGTTCATTCTAAGCATCGAAAAATCATGCGACGCACCGCAAAAAACTTCCGCAGTTTGACGTGCTGGTGAAGCGAGTGGACGGGGCAAGCGGACAGGCCGGGGCATGTTCTGAAAAATTGGGGATATTTTGGTAGTGGTAGGTCTATCTATATATATATATATAATGTATATCATATATGCATATATATATATATGTAGGTTTATAGATGTCTATAGCAAGCCATTTAAACAATTTTAAACCTACAATGAATACTTTTGTTTCCGAAATCATCCCAAATGGTGGCATTGGGTTTACCAGGTAAAAACCAATCCCGCTGTATTCCACAATCATTCCACAATTGTCCCAAATTCTTGCTGGATATTGCTGGATAATCCTCATTATCCCAGCATCATCCTGTAATTATCCCAAAATCATCCCACAATTATCCCACTAGATCCGGTTAAATCCTGGTTAAATCATCATTTCATTCGAGGTTTCATTCGGAGCTTTCAAGGAGCTGTCAGTCTGTCGAGACGGCTGGGACTCCACTGTTCCGCGGGAATCGGAATCTGTGAGCTCGGGTGACCAGGTCTCCTGCAAGTATAGATGTGAAGGTGACTCTGCTCAGGCGTGGTGACCGGCGCGGTGACCTCTAGGCCATGCGCATTTCGCATTCTGCTTTTGATAGTGCTTGGTTTCAAACGACATCATGGAAAAAACCCGAGTTTCATCATCCATTTGAGTATTTGGAATTTTCCATGAAACAGCCAAAGTTTATCCAGCTATTGGAGATCATGACGACTTGGACCACCCCAAATCCAACGCTTAAGTGGTTTATAATCTGTATATATTATATATATAATATAAATGTATATATATATATAAGCCATATATTTCATCCCATCTGGGGATATAACCTGTGAATCTAACTGGGGGCAATCCATCCATTTACCGTAAAAAATATGGATGTCCGTTATGAAAAACCACCAGGTCAATGAGGATTTCCTGGCGGAGGAGGGAACCTTGGTGTCACACCGGCCAGCTTAGCGTGGCCGTTAAACGGGTGACATGACCTGGCCACGAAATCCGAGGATTGGTGGTAGAGGCATTCACTGCAGTCATATATGGCGAAGATTTGAGGATATATTACGTGTATATATACATATATATGTATATATATATTACTGTAACCATCCTGAAGGATTCGATAAAAAAAAATGGTATTTTTTTCCAGAATTTCGATAGATTAAGCTTTGTTTTGAAGATCTTTGAAGTTTGCACATTCTATAGATACTATCTCCAGGATGACCAGCTAACTTTCCCCGTCCATGCGATGTCCACTTGGCAGGTTCACTCCCGGAGAGTCCGAATCTCAATTTTTCGGGGCTTTTCCAGGGATCACCTGGAGTCATTTTTCCAGGGTGTGAAAATGATGAGAACATGATGGAAACGCCCATTTGGATAATCCCCTGACGACCTGCAGTTTTTGTTTGCATATTTTTGCTAATTATCATTGATCAAATGGCCATTTTTGGAGAGTTTTCCGCCTCAGTTTCTGACAGAAATCCCGGCAACAAGAGTGGGGATTTTCTTTGTCAATCCTGGCTCTGGGAGCAGAGGTGTGAGAAAAAGATCGAAATGACCGTAAGAGGCAGAAAAAGGCTGGGGACACGACGCGGGACGCGGGACGCACTTGGTCCATGTCAGACCCGAACCAAACTGCGATCGTTCATAGGGTCATGTTTTTTTTTTTTTCTCAGGTTCATCAATAGAGTTCTGTTGTTCAATGCAACAGGCATTCTGAATTTCCTCCCCACCACAATGGAATTTGAAGGGATATAATGTCAACCTCGGATACATAAACCATGGTTTATTAATTGGGGGGGTACTCCTCCAATACTCATGATCTGATACTTAAATGGTACCCTCCCAATTAAACAGCCTAGGGCCTAGGGGTATATTAATCCAGGGTTGACATTAGGTGATTGATATTGGTTTGGCTACGGCCATTCTTGGAACACAACTTGCGCCGACCATTGGGTGAACTCATTTGAGGTATGAGCAAACTCAGATGCCACGACCTCAGAATTTCCTGCCATGGTCCCTGTTTGACCTTCATTCGTTCCTCTGTTCAGTCCTTAAATACTTCCCAATCGAAACCATGGTGAACGTAGGTGATTTACATGTACAATCATGTACATATTTGGGACCATCTACTGGATGTGTTTGATGTTTTCACAGCTTCTGATGGCCAAAACACCCCAAAAACCTGGATCTTTACAGGCAGAAAAACAGAGAGTTTGCCACGATCCTGGCTTTGGGACGAAATGAAGATGTTGGGTGTGTCTGAAAATAGTGTACCCCTAAACCCAATGGTTAATGATCATTATCCCTATTAAATGGCTATAATTGGGAATATACCCTATTTTCAGACAAACCCATGTTGGGAACATGGATCCCAGTCCTGTCATGAACAGCTTGTGATTCCGCGCCCGCACCTTGGAACAGAAGTGGAAGCAGAGAGTTGTGACTTTCCGGACTTGGTCAAGATCCAACAGATGAGTGGATTTGGAATCAGCAAAACATGGTTTTCAGGATCATTAATTATCCTTTCTAAACATCAGGCATGATCTGAAGTCCCCATTTTCTTCACGGTTCACGACATATCACGACATAACATTTGTTAAATTGCTGGACTTTTTCTTTGGTTTTGTGAGGGAAAGTCTGAAGCACTTAAGTAGCCCTATAGTCCACGAACTTTCATCATCATTTCCCCATAAAAATTCTTTATGAATTGGAGGTATATTCCATTTTCAGATGCACTTATATAAATAGGTCCATTCAGAAACAACACGTCATTTGAGCAGGGTCCGCGAATGCGGTGAGTTCATGATGCTTGACGCGTCGTATCTGCCATGGTGCTTGACGTGGCGTTTGTTACGGACAGCTGTCGGCAGGTCTCAACGGGGCTTGGCCTGGAAGTGGGAGGAAACATGGGCGTTTTTTATGGGGTATGCGCAGGTCATTGCCATTGGGAAATGGTGAACTGAACTGGATTCTGATGGAGGAAACTATGCGAAAACACAGTTGGGATGGCAGGCAGTGTTGCCATCCCTCACCAGTGTCAGTGACTGCCTTTCTTCAGGTGTAGCCATGGGAGCCGCTCAAGTGGGTGCGCTTTGCGAATGTAAGTGCCGTTCTCGGCGACAGATTTGGGTTCATTTGGGGGTTTCTTCAAATCGGGGGGGTCAATAAAAAAATCATTGGATTTTTTTAGAGTATTTTAGCCGACTTTAGCCTCAGGTTTTTTGGGCCCCACATTTTGAGTGAAACATCCAAGCAACCAGCCAGGTCAAGGTCCTTTTTGCCATCCTATTGAGACGATGTAGCAATGGCATCCAATGGCCACGGCTCCGAGGGACGTGCTGACCAAGATCGTTCACGCCACTGTCTCAGTTGGGGTGCTGTGGGTAGCCGGGTACTTTTGAGTCAATGGGATCACTGGCATCACAGGCCGATGCCGTGGATGAAAACATGCACATGGTCAGTGGCGCCGACGAAATGGAGGTAGCAGCGGTCCTGTTGATTTTTTTTTCGGATTTTGCCTGGACCATTATGTCTCCGGGTGTCATGGGAGACTGATTTTTCTAGTCTTTCTAGTGGAAGTCGCTTGACTAAGTAGCACGTAGATACATTGGTAAAGTGCAGTAGACTGCCCAGACTTTCAACACCTGATGTTTTTGAGACATCTGGTGATTTCGCTTGCCAGGCAAAGCCCGACTCCTTGGAGGTTTGCAAGGCACAGATTTGGTAAAGAGAGTCTGGAGCTACCCTCTGGTAATTTAACATAGCTATTGAAAATGACCATTAATAGTGGATTTTCCCATTAAAAATGGTGATTTTCCATAGCTATGTTAGTTTACCAGAGGGTATCTATCACGCTAGTATGGTGAGGTTTGAAGGGCACTACGGTGCTGAAACCGAGACTTCATTTTGGCTTTGATGCGTAGGTCGATACCCCGAGAGGAGTGGCACATGGAGGTTTCCTAAGTCATGGGGGTACCCCCAGTTCTATGGATTTTCCGTCATAAACTATTGGGGGTACCCCGATTGATGCAAACCTCCATTGGACTACCCCCAGTTCATGTCGCTTTCCTTCCAGGCAGTGAAAATCTCCAGCCCGAATCTTGGGCAGAAACCGCAGAGGGTCCAGGTGCGGACGTGCTTCATCGCACGAATCGTAGGTTATCTCAGTGATATGCCTGGATTTCTTGGTGGGATAAGTTATAACTGATATATCTGATTAGTGTCATTACCCTAATGTTACAACTGATATCAGATATCACCGACATGAGGCGAAATCTAACTTGTAGCTTATACAGTATCCATCAGTATCCATTACAAGTGGTGAAAAAAACCCAGGGGACGGGGCCAGGCTCGCCCCAAAGTTGATGATAAAGACGGCGGCAGCTACCAGGGAGAGTGGCTGGGATGCTTCCGCCACGGCAAGGGGACGCAGGCACCAGGGCCACTGGGGCAGACCGTGACTTTGGATTGGTTGAAGGGAACATCTTAACCGGAAACCATGGGTTTTTCCATGAGATATAGGCTTTTCCTGTAATTTGTTCCTCACACCACTCCGTTGAGATATTTAGTTTTGGGTTCTGTATTAGTTTATGTCTAATCTATTTTGGATAATTACCACGACATTTTCCAATACCTGCCCCTAAATCCACTAGTTGCCTATTAAAGACGGGCATGCCACATTTTCACAGACCCAAACATCGTATTGTTGGTTAAAGGTCCCAACTAGCCTCAAACACACACATAATCACATATGTATATATGTATATATGTATATATGTATATATGTATATATGTATATATGTATATATGTATATATGTATATATGTATATATGTGTATATGTGTATATGTGTATATGTATATATGTATATATGTATATAAATATATACAACATAACTATATGCATATCACAACTAATATTCCATCATGTCGCCATAAACTGCTTGGTTTTGCCTCCCCCTTTTTCGGTGCCGCCGGTGGCACCGTGGCGGCCGTTACGTTTTCGGTTCCAGGTGTGGGCCGATGGCACCCGCTATAGTGGCCAGTGGTACCATGACTTGCCTCATGGTCACGGCAAATTGGAGCAGGTGCTGGAGATCATTGCCATGGCAATTTTTGGAGCTGGTGATATATAGAGGTATGCATACATAGCATATATATATATATATATATATACACACATGTTTGATATAAAGCAAACAATACGATGTTGTCCTTTATTATGATGATTGGGACGATTGGGGAATATCATGGAATACAATGGGACTATCCTGTACTATTATCATGAACATATTGATCATACCTATATCAATGATATCATGAACAATAAATCTGGAACATATTATACCATGAACAATAAATCCTACATCAACATATGAACATCCGTAATATATCTTTTATATCAATTGGGGATTCATGATACCATGTGAATCCAACCAGAAAAGCAGTTAAAATCCCATGACCTGGTGACCTGATGCACCACTAAAAATTCATGATTTTCAAGGTCCAACTGTTAATTTACCAGGGGGAAATGATGATTTAATATGATTTAATCGTATAACATTGGGATAGATCAGCATTTGAGATAGAATGGATTACCAGATGATGCACACAGGTAGAGACATTCTTAGATGCTCCATGCAATCTGCTGCGAAGATGGGATGTGTTGGCCTGTGGATCGTTGGCAGGGGGATGTCTACGAGGGCCAGTGGAAGTATGGCAAGGCCCACAACTCACCTGGTTGATGTTGCAGCCAACCAGCAAAAATGGGGATATCATAGGGATATCATCACCAACTCTGGGATATTTGGGTGTCCAGCAATTCCCTCAGGGGATTTTTTGGCCCCTTTTTTCATGCACATGTTTCGTGGGGGAAAAAACGATGAGCCATTGGATTCCGGTCTTCAATTTTCAGACAAGCCAGAGCAGCAGCCCTGCCCTGTGCTTGTGTCCTCAACTTCATTTACCCTCTGGTGAACATACAAAAAACTATGGAAAGATCCACCATGCTATTAATGGGTAAATCAAGTATTTCTATGGCCATTTTCAATAGCTTTTTGTATGTTTACCAGAGGATACTTCGGTTTTCTCATGGTTTTTCCCGAAAAAATGAAGGCCTGTGGCCACGGGAAACACATTGCAACCAACAAAGTGCGGTGCGGTGGCCTGGTGATGCGACCAACGCTACGACCGTGGATACTAGTGGTGTTTTTAAATATTTGGCGATGGTTAAGATCCAGTACCCTCCGGTAAACTAACATACCTATGGAACATCGCCATTTTTAATGGGAAAACTCACTATAAATGGCTATTTTCAATAGCTATGTTAAATTACCAGAGGGTAAGATCCAGTAATGGATAAACTACTAATAGTCAATATGAATGAATATCCAGGGATGTAGTGGTGAATCATGGATGTAAATATCCATGGATGTAATTATTGTAGTGGTTTTGCTAGTTCGACAGTAAGCCCTAAAAAAAAAGTTTTTGGTAGCCCCGAAAAAGATAGAACCGTGTTTCCAGGATTGTAGTTCGATGAATTTTACCGCACAATTTCCATGTTTCTCACTTTTCTACGCTTTTCTATTTTGGGCCTGCTATAATGGTTAATAATACGAGTAGTTCGATAGTTAATGATTCACACTGGTTTTCCCATTGATGTACACTACTAATAGTCCATGGGTAATCACTACTAATGGTTGTATTAACTTACTATGGTACTATTACATGAAAATCATTCTTTATTGGTTACCCCATATATATTTTCCATGGATATGAATGGATGCAATGCTGGTTCATATCCATTATCACTGTTAATGGTTGGTACACTATTAATGGAGATTACCTTTTTTTGATACCCAACAAATGCCAACTCATATGCCTGGATGTCATGGTCAATAGTTGGATAGTTGATGACAAGCAATTTAAGATGGTTTTCCCATTAATGTACACAACATTAAGAGTTAATGGGTGCACGTGATTAATCGCGATGAATGGTGATATCAACTACTTGTTTTGACCAATACAATGGTTATATAATATAGGAATATCACTATTATTGGAACCTCAGATAACGAATGGGTATTAATGGATGTGACGGTTAATATCCACTCATAATAATTAACCAATATCCATTAATATCCACTAATAGTAGTGGTTAGTATCCATTACAAGTGGTTTGATTTGTGCAATCCCATGACAGCCCTGGCCACTGGCCTGAAGTGATCTGAGCATATATCCTGTTTTTGGAGCCACATGTCTTCAATTGTCGTCTTAATATACCGTACGTATATACAGTATATACAGTATATACAGTACACACACATGTATATATATGTATATGTATGTGTATATATATATATATATATATGTATGTAATGTAATGTAATGTAATGTAATGTAATGTAATGTAATGTAATGTAATGTAATGTAATGTAAGTATATATATATACACACTGTACATATGTACCCCACTCAGATCTTCTGAAGTCCCCCTTTTTGGCCCCCTATCGCCGAGCAGCGTCTTCTCCGACCTTTGAGGTACGAAGGTGAATGGCACAACGACCAAAAGCACGGCCATGGAGAAGAGCACTACGCCGATGGAGGAAGGTATTCGGGAAGCACCCTGGCTGGAGGAAAGTGCTGGGTGACAAAGTGGGGCACCGAAAAACGGACTGTTTTTTTTCCATGAAATTTTGATGGATTGGTTTTCACGGGAAAATCGAAACCGGAAACCAGAGTTATTTTCCCGATCATGGGGCTTAAACCGGTTCCAATTTTCCCTTAAACCGATCCATTGAATGATTTTGTTTTTCCATGATTTTGATGATTTTCCATGATTTTTCCATGATTTTTGATGAGCCAAAATCCGGCCTAAATCCGGCCAGGCTACGACGAAGGAAATAAATCCGGCGAGGGCATTTATCGTTGGCCTGATGGCTCTGAATACCGAGTTTCTTGGAAGAAACGACGATGGGCTGAGAATCAGCAAGGGATAACTACCGGGTATCTCCAAAAAACCATGGGATAAACATCAGAAATATATAAAAACACTAGGAAACATGATATAACATTTGATTTTATCACTCATCAAGTCGAATGATTATCAACCATGATCAACCTTTTTGGTTTCAGACAATCCCACAAAGTTCCGTTGTAAGCCCGCGGGTCGACAACGACCCATGTGAGGAAGGTCACGGATTGTTTCCAGCGACGCGACGTTTTTAAAATTCTCGGATTTTCCCGGTCCATCTTTGAGAAAACCAAGGAGGCTAGGATGTATACTGTAGAGATCTGTAGAGTATAGTTTTCCATTCATCATTTTAAGATATTTTAAGACTTCCAGTGAAAAAAAAACAAGTGAAGCTTTGCAGCAGTACGTGTCATACGGCAAATGTAGGGCATGACATTCCCTGGATTCGACTCCCGTCACAGCCTTTGTTCGACATATTCCATTCATCAGCAAGAAACATGAACAACTCGCACATGTATCCTCATTACCCTTCCAGACCCAGCGAACCTAGTCAGCAGCGCCAACCAGGGCCACTTCTGTGAAAATTTCTTCACTGGCCAAGGTGCGCCTTTTGGGGTTGTCGTGGGAGCCGGATTTCCTGGCCTTTTGGGGATACCTCAAGCGTTACTCGCTGGTGTGAGGCCGGCAGAAGTGGGCCGACGGTCGAAGCTACGATGGTCAGTGGCAGGCCGCTTCGCAAGGGCATGATGGCATGGGCCATGGCTATCACACCAAGCATGAGTTACCCTCTGGCAAACTAACATAACTATGGAAAATCACCATTTTTAATGGGTAAATAAACTATAAATAGCCATTTTCAATAGCTATGTTAAATTACCAAAGGGTATTTTTTTGGAGCCTATGAAAATTGACGATTTTCCCCAACAAACCTATTTCCAGGGGGATTTCCCGGCAAGCCATGTTTGATGACACCGAAGGGTATTTCCAAACCAGTTGCAGAATGTCGGGTCACACAAGCTTTGCACGTTTGATCATGTGGTAAACCGAAAAAAAAACAATCCCCAACACCATAAACGGATGTTGCAAAGAACCATCCCCTAATATAGGACAATATAGGATACTTATTGGGTTGACTGAATTTTAAGGGCACCCCTCAAAATCGTCTTGATGGGTTAGTCATCATTTTCATCATTTTTCTTGGCTCCCAAAGGGGTCTCCAGTTCCAAGGCCATTTCCGGATCATTTCCGATTTGACCCCCAGGTATCATTGATTTCAATTCATTTTATATCATAGGAAATTCCATCAGAAACCTCAGTTTTCATCCATTTTTTTTTTTGGGCGTTCGTTTTTTCTCCATCAAAAAAACCATCCGGCTAGTGGAACAGCCCTTCCCCCATACCAACTGCCCAGGCCAATGTGATGCATGGCCATGGTCGCTTTCGGTGGCCCGATGGTCAGACGTACGTTGGAAGCTACAGAAACGGCTTGAGGTGGGAATACAGCAACGAGTGGGATTTTCATGGATATTTAATGGGATTTTCATGGGATAATATGTATATATATATATATGTGTGCATATAGTATATATAGTATATATGTAATATACATATGGATTAAATGGATTATACCCCCAGTTAGATTCATGATTAATTATCCCCTCTTGGATGAGATGAAATACGGGTTAGGTGAATGTTTTTTTTTTTCCACGCATCCGATTCGTGGGATGCACATCCAAGGGAGGGGGAGACGAAGGCTGGCCGGTTGCAGTTGCTGTTCTTAACTGTAGAGATAGAAAAAATGTCTGTAGAATGGCAACTGCTGTTCAATCCCTACAGTTGAATGGTTAAGTCCAACTACCCTCTGGTAAACATACAAAAAGCTATTGAACATGGCCATAGAAATAGTGAGTTTTCCCATTAAAAATGGTGATTTTCCATAGTTATGTTAGTTTACCAGAGGGTATGTTCAACTATGTCCGCTATCTCAATCGCATTCTGACAAGTTTGATTTAGGGGTTTCCATAAGTCATGGGGTTACCTCAAAATCGATGGATGTTCTTTGGAAAAAGCCCAACGTTGGATGATTTCTAGATGAGTTCGGGGTACCATTTATGGAGAGCCTCACTGAACCATTCAACTGGATTGAATATATTTTCTCCGCTGGGATAATGGGGATAGATTGGGGGATGGGAATCATCAATCCATTTTCGCATGGAGGTGAGGTTGGTGTAACCCTCTGGTAATTTAACAAATGGTCCATTTATAATCATTTATAGTGGATTTACCCATTGAAAATGGTGGATCTTTCCATAGTTTTTTGTATGTTTACCAGAGGGTAACCCCCATGACCAGTTCGTTGTCGAAAAACCCAACAGCTTCACCCGCCCGCCAGGCACGGCAAAGGGAAGTTCCAGTGGCCGGACGGGCGCGTCTATGATGGTGCCGTGGCGCTGAGGATTCCGTGGAAAATGGATGAACATCCCACGACATGGGCGATATGTTGATGGGAGGTTTTCCGATTTGGAACTTGGTGTCTGGAAGCCTTTAACTTACTACTTTGTGGCCATTTGAATAGGGAACAGGATCATAAACGACGGGATTTTTGGGGTACCACCTTTTCAAAGCCGAGATTTTTCCGAGTGAGTTGGTTCACTGTTGGTTCTGGTGGGGTTGGTTCAATGAAGCCACACATCAGTATTATATTATATATTAATTATATATATATATTACATACATATTCTTCTTCTTCTTATTATTATACGTATATATATAATATACTATAATCTACATATTATATACATACTATATACATATTATATACATATTATATACACATATTATATACACATATTATATACACATATTATATACACATATTATATACATATTATATACATATTATATACACATATTATATACATATTATATACATTATATATATACATATATATATATGTATATTTATGTGTGTATATATATATATATGTGCAATATACTTATTATATGTGTATACATATTTTATGGGAGAATTGTAGTCTTAGTGCTTTTCGACATTGGCCTCGGCCAGGTGAATGGGAAGATGGGAAGCAGCACGGGAAGGGCATCTTGGAAGCAGCATGGGGACCTAACAGAAATGGCCTAAATGGCAATATTTATTGGGACCCAATATTTAAATGATTGCCTATAGGGTCTCTGATTAAATGATTGAAGGGAGATACCCCCTTAACTGAAAAATCAGAGACCCAACAGAAATCCGAAAATTCTCAAGATGTCAATCTGAAAAAACAAGGGGGTATCTCCCTTCAATCAGATACAAAGTCCAACCAGCCAACATCGGCCCAGTTCGTTCCGTTTCAGGAGCTGGATTCTCCAAATTTATGGATCCAATGAACATCAGAAATGGTGACGAAGCGTCCCCTCGTTTTCGGGTTTGTTTGAAGAGCTTGCCCAACATTCCCCTTTCCCCATTGAAAAAACACACAGAATTCAGAATGCTTGGGTCGAAATTTGGGTGACTCGAAACTAGTTGTCAAACACAAATGAAAAGAATGGACCTTGTGGGTCCGGGTTGGGAGTCTTAAATTTTGAGCCATAGCCATTCCGAGCTTGGTTATAGTTGGTTACGTAAATCCCAATGCAGAGTTGGTTGTAGTTGGCCATGCTTCAAGGTGGATATAGCTATATCATGTCAGATCCCAATAAGCTGCTGATATAGCTATATCATGTCAGATCCCAATCTCATGTGCCGAAAACTTGCACCTTTTCGGATGAAATCCAGCTCTATCTTGGACTAGATGATGAAATACAAGCTTTCTCTACTTCGATCAAACATGAATTTCTCCAACATTGGCCCGATAAGCCTTGGAGACGCAGAAGTACAAGACCAACCTCTACTTCAGGAACAGATGGCCGTGAGCAGTCCTTTGACTCAGCAAGCTCATCTGGTTCTTCCACTTCAAGGACGAGACGCAGCCATGCTTCTCCCAGGAGCTCGCCACAAATTCCATGGCAACGGAGTATCTGGGAGATCCTTATGCAAGAAGGGAGACCTGACACGGATGGAGATGAAGCCCCGGTCATTTTTCTTTCTTCATATTATCTGGATCATGTGCGACATCGGCACCACTATCAAGCACGACCGCTGCGGTTCTCCCTTGATTTTGACAACTGGGAGGATGACATTCGGTTTATGTGGGAAGACCACATTGACCCTGATCTCAATCTTGCTGTGCATCTTGTTCAACCACAACCTCCGGCCATCACCAGTGGAGGCAATTTTGGCACGCTGATTGTACATCAGAATCCTCATGAACCACAAGTTGCCTGCCTCATTTCGGCAGTCATCATTTCTGATCCGAATACCAGAGTGCAGGAGTCGGCACACTCAGTCGAGCCTCTCTTGCCGCCTGAGCGAGCTCTTCAACTTGGAGGAGTTGATGATTTATGTGCTCTTCGTGAACAAGCTGGTCATGATGTTTGTTCTCTTCACATTGGATTTCGCCTTGTTCCGCGTGATGAACCAATCCAAACCCATGATGGACTTGGCATCACCATCAGAGTTCCTTCCCCAATGAGCATCGAAGAGGACGAGCACAACCTCGCTGTTCGAGTTCAAAATCAACAGGCCCAAAGGCCTTTGCATGACTGGCATGGAGGAGGTGACAATCATGAACAGCCTGAAAGGACGCATCCTGCTGTTGGAGCAGACCTACATGCACAGCCAGAAGATGTGACGTCCTTCATGGCTAGATCACTTTCAAGTGCTGCACTGCGACCGGACAGTACCAGAGGACCTTCTACATCCTCGAGCTCTTCACGCACCAGCACCCTTGGCTTGGATGAAATGCGAAGAGCAATTGTTTATTGCCTGGATGGACGCACAGTCAACATCAATGCACCTTGGGATGACGCTGACCAGCTTTGGCATGTTTGCGCGCAAACCCTGGCCATTGAGGAAAGGGATATCATGCGAGTCCTCCATGTTGACTATAGACCTGAAGACATTGCTCAAGAAGAACTTGAATGTCTTCTTCTACTGAAAAGACAGGAAGAGCCCTCTGTCAGTTTTCTTCGTTTGTGCCTCCAGGATGTGAATTATGCTGCTGATCGACGTGGTCCGAGAACACTCATTTCTCGCAAGTCCGCCTTGATTCCTCGCAGAAGCAACAGAGCCTCACTCATTCGACTTGCTGGTTTCGAAGGTCATTGTTTTCATGAGCCGTGGCGATGCCATGTGTGGATCAATGGCAACCTCTTCTCTGACGAGATCGATGTCATTGAGCTCAACAATGGAGACTATGTCCGCATTGACATTCCGTCTCATCCTGAGGAACCTGAGCAGCTGTGCGATGCGACCACAAATGATTTGGACGATGTTTCTCAAAACAACAGCAATGAATCAACACGGAATCATGAGGATATGAGCACCATGCAAATCGGCATAGTTCCGATGGGTCAGCAATGCAAACTTGACAACACCAGTGTTGTCGAAGGCCCTGAATTTGCTGTTCCTCTTGAAGCACCTGAGCCGCCTGGCCGCCCTGAATTGCATCTTGGTGAACATCTCGAATGCATGGATGGACTTCACCGTTTTTGGTGGCTTCACTCTGCTGTTGAACTAGAAGAAGAAGGGCGTGTCCTCTATGTCTCTACGTGGTACACTGATGGCACAAGATGGCCATCTTGCGATGAACCTCGACCTGTGCGCCTCTTGAGTGATCCTGGAGTATGGGCTGATCGCCTTGCTGAAGCATGGGATGACAAAGTTGATCCAGACTGTCCTCTACATCTGTATCTTCTCACCCCACAGCCGAGATCCAATTTGTGGTCACCGATTGGGGCGCCGCATGTGCTCATTGTCCAGAACCCTCTTCCTGATCATCGGAGTGTTCATATTGCCACACTGGATCCGCGCAGTACTGACCTTGGAATACCCAGCTGCATTCGCACTGTTCCTGCTGCACTGACCAGACCTGACTTGCTTACGGCAGTTGACCTTCAGCATGTTTGTCTTCCTGGGCATGTCGACTGCATGATCTGGTGGGGCGAGCACGAATTTCGTGATGGACATGTTTTCCCAGTTCGGCAGGGGTTCTCATTTCTCATCATTCGCAATCATCTTACAGCCGCTGCCAGCTCCTCACAACATGTTCCTGCAGTACCAGCACATTTGGAGGATGGAGCGGAAGATGATGAGTCACTGGCTCTGCTACAAACCCAAGTTGGCTTGAAGCGAACAGTCCTTCTTCTTGACACTTTGATCCCGGAAGAGGACACTCAGCAACATGAAATGCAAGTCCCCATCCGTCTGGTTGCGGGAGCCACCATGCCACCGTTGCCTACATTCATTGAATGCGAACCCCCTGGCACTGCACTCCAAATACGAGCAGAACTTTGTCATTGGGGACATCAATGTGATGTGCATCGCTTTGGCCAACATGATGTTGCCTTGTGTCTACCCCAAGGGTGGGTTGCAGATCCTTTTCACTATCACTACATGTTTTGCCACACGGACGTCACGGACACCTTGGGTGCCTTTCTTCACACGGCTGAGCATATCATGAGTGACCACGACATGATGCGCTTCCTCTATGGCTTGGGTTATTGGCGCGCTGTCATTTTGTCGAGTGAAGATCTGCCTTGTGGACTCCGTCATGTGACCTTTGAGAATGTGTCTGTGCAGCTTCCTGTGCATGATCTCAAGCATAAGCCCACTCCGCCTTGGCCAGCTCCACTTGCTGTTCAACATGCTCCTTGGCGCCCTTTCGTGCTCCCAGGGACCGTTGCAGATGATGATTGCGTGATACGGTATGGAATACCACTTCAAGACGTTGAAGCCTTTTTCAACTCTGCTGATGGTATTTTGCAGCGAGATCCTGCCGGACATGACTTTCCATCTACCACACAGGCAGCATTGCGCATGAGCGTCTCCGTCAACCTTGAGGACTTCGACAGGATCATCATTTATTCAGATGGTTCATCACATGCTCTTGACAAGCACAAACCTGCCTTGTGGAATGCTGAGAAAGGCAGACCAGATACTTGGGCTTTCACTGTCCTAGGCGAAAGATATCATGGACCTGAGGGACATTCCATTGAAGTCTTGGGCTGGCTTGCACATGAAGTGCACTATGAAGCCGACAGTCCTCATCACCTCGGTGCTGATTCCCTCGGATCTGACATTGCCGAACGCGAGGCATTAACCTGGGCATGCCTATGGCGGTTGGCGCACAACGTGGCCACACCAACACTTTTTCGTACTGATTCACAAATTTCGGCCTTACAGGCGACAGGATGCATTGGCTGCTCTGACAATGGGATCTCTTTTCAATGCTTTCGCGGAGTTTTCCAGGCATTGGAAACGGCCCTGCCTGGTGACGCTCTTCAAGTTGAGCACATTCCAGGCCACACTCAAGAGCCTTTCAATGATATGGTGGACTGGTTAGCGAAGAAGGAGAGAGAGAAGAGCTTTTACTGCCAACGGCAGAAGATTTCTATGGCCGTGTGGCGTCAACTTCTTCCTCATCTTTGGACTTTCTTCAGCTACAATGATGGCCTTCCTCCGAGATGCACTGAGGGACTTCATGCTTATGCGCCCTCCCTGCCACCTGATCTCAAGTCTGTGCGAAAGGATGACAGGGACTCCGGCAAAGCACGACCAGTTCCTTTGAGTTTGACTTTGAGTTTTTGCACTGCCAATATTGCTTCGATGTACAATGGATCCTGGGGTCATGCAGGTAAAACAGAGTACTTGCGGCAACAATTTCTCTCAATGCGACTTCTCTTTTTGGGCATTCAGGAGAGTCGCACTCCAGAAACCTTCAGCGCTGCGGAGAACGTCCTGAGGATTGGCTCTGGACATGCACACGGTGGACTCTATGGAGTTGAGCTTTGGGCAAACCTCAATGTGCCCTATGGTCGTCTCGGCCACCGTGAGCTCTACTTCAAACGAGCTGACTTTCAGGTTCTGCATCGAGATCCAAGGGCCTTGCTGGTCCGAGTTGACACTGACTTTGTTCACTTTGCCCTTCTGGTTGGCTACGCACCGCAGTCGGGTCTTTCAGTCGATGTGCGCAGTGATTGGTGGGAGTCCCTGCAGACTATTGCCTCCCTGAAAGCTCCTGATGAACAGTTATTTGTTCTCATCGATGCCAATGCTGATCCTGGACCTTGTGATTTCAGACATGTCCTGACACATGGTTTCAAGCAGACCGCCAACACAGATTTTCTGAGAGCCTTTCTGCGTGCACAAGATCTCTGCTTGCCTGTGACAAGTGCATACCACCAAGGCGGAGTTGACACCTGGGTCAGCCCAACTGGCTTGCACACCAACTGCATTGATCATGTTTGCATTCCATGTGGGAGCCTCACCAATTGCACGTATTCCAGCGTGCTGACGGATTTTGACCTTGGCAATGGTTGCTTCGATCATTATGCAGTTGCTCTGCAGCTTGAGTGGAAGGAGTGGGCTTTTCCACGAGCCCCTTCATCTCCAGAGGCCCAACCCAAAACCTTTTGCCGTGCCTCGGTGACGCGTCAGCATGTGCATCAAGTGCTGCAAGACTATGTCCCGACTCATTGGCAACATGATGTTGAGCACCAAGTTGAGGACTTCAACCGGCACTTGACCAATGGCATTGCGCAGAGTTGCCCGAGATCCTCGAGAAGACCCAAGAAGGCCTTTATCCCTGATTCTGTCTGGCATTTGAGGCTTTGCAAGTTGGATAGGCGCAAGAAGCTCAAAGAATTGGAATCTCGCAGAAGATTTGAACTCTTGCGTTTGTGCTTTTCTACCTTTGAGAATGTGTCCCTTGAGAACGCCAGTCATGCCTTCTGGAGATATGACACTTGGTTACTGTGCTGCAAGATCCGGGTTTTCAGTGCTCTGCACCAAGCCGCTGGGCAACTGAGAGTGAAACTCAAAGAGGCCAAGACAGCTCACTTGCAAGCGCTTTTTCAATCACTACCACCTGACGCTCCTGCCTCGCAAATTTTGCATGAATTGAAACAAGTGATTGGTTCCACAAACCTCCGCAAGGTGCACCAGAAAGCTCTGCCCTTCATACGAAATGATCAAGGGCAGGTTTGTCGTAGTTCAAAAGAAGCTTTGGACACCTGGATCACCTTTTTCATGCTAATGGAAGGGGGGCAACGCTTGGCTTCAGATCAGCAAAGAAGTGAATGGCTCGACAATTTGGCGTCATTTCGTGCTTCTTCCTTGGATTTGACCCTGGCGGACCTTCCCAGTTTGTGCGAGCTCGAATGTGCGTATCGACGTGTCAAGCCGGGGAAGGCGACTGGACCAGATGGCATTGATGCTCTCCTTTGTCACTTGAGTCCCGCTGATTTTGCGAAGAAGACGTATTCGCTCATGTTGAAGACCCTCACACATGGTCAGGAAAGTCTTCTCCACAAGGGTGGAAGGTTGCACCCCCTTTGGAAGGGGAAGGGAGCGAAAGACAGCTGTGCCGCGTATCGCAGCATTTTGGTTTCGTCGCACATCGGCAAGACCATTCATCGCTGTCTTCGAGTTCATTCCGCAGATCTTTTTGAGAGATACCTTCAAAAACAACAGCTGGGCGGCAAACGCCGGATCTCTGTTGCTACAGGCGTCCATCAAGCCCGTGCCTTCTTGAGATCTCGTCGCCAACGTGGACTCAATGTGGGAATGGTCTTTCTTCATTTGTGCGAAGCTTTCTACCGCATTGTGCGGGAATTGGCGATCGGAGGCCCAGCCTGCGATGAGACAATCGCCAAAATGGGTCATCGCTTGGGCATGGGAGAGGATTTGCTTCATGCTTTGTACCGGCATTTGGATGATGAGCATGCTCTTGCCAGAGCGGGACTTTCCAGGCAAATGCAGATGATGGTGAGATCGCTACATGCAGACACACATTTTTCACTTCAAGGGCAAGAAGATCGATGCAAGACACGTCTGGGGACTCGCCCCAGCGACAGTTGGGCGGATCTCATTTTCAGCTTTCTTTGGACCCGCCTTTTACATGACCTTGAAGCTGAATTTCAAGAGGCGGGCCTCATTGACAATGTGCCTGCCGAGCTTGGGTTACGCAGTTCTTTGCTCCCATGCACCAATGAAGATCCACCTTGCATGACGACAGTTGGGTTTATAGGTCCCACATGGATGGACGACAGTGTATTCTGCTTTGCAGATCCGCATGCTGATGCTTTAGAAAGAAAAGCAGTTCATCTTTGTGGTCTGTTACTCCAAAAGTGCCGAGAATTCGCTATGACGCCCAACCTCAATCCTGGCAAAACTGCTGCCATGCTGGTATTCCAGGGCCCGGGCTCAGTTGCGGCCAAGAAACGCATTTTTGGACCCAGTGCCCCAAAGGTGCTGACTATTCTCACTGAATATGATACGCAGCAAGTCCATGTGGTTACAGCCTACACTCATCTGGGATGCCTCCTGCACCACAAAGGTGATATGAGGCAAGAGGCCAGACGAAGATTCAGCATTGTGCAGACCGCATTTCAACAACATAGACGTTTGCTTTACCAGAACAAGCATTTGTCTTTGCGCCGGCGCGCTGAATTGTTTCGCACCTTGATTCTCAGCAAATTTGTCTACGGTTGTGAGTCGTGGACACTGGCGGATGCTCGAAGATCAAGCTCTACAAGCGTCTCATTCACCGTGCACAAGAATCACATTTGAGTGATGAAGAGGTCCTGAGAGCCACAGGACTCCCAGATCCTTCGACTCTTCTTCGCATGCAGCGCTTGCGGCACTTGGGTGCCTTGTACGCCACTGCAGACTCCTCTGCTTGGGGAGTGCTCAATGAAGATTTCGAATGGATCTCCTTGATCTGCAGTGATCTTGACTGGATGTGGACGCAGCTTCGAGGTTCTTCTGATCTTCAAGATCCCAAAAGGCATCTTGCATCATGGACATATTTGATGTTGCATCATAGAAACTACTGGAAAAAGCTCATCTTGCGAGCTGGGGCTCATGCGGCCGCGCAGAGAGACAATCTCTACGACGTGCAGTGTTTCCATCGCAACATCCTTTCGCAGCTCCATGAGCATGGCAGTTTGGTGTCTCCTCCGCCCTATGAAACCACACAGTTTCCCAAAGAGATCTTCGCCTGCATGGCTTGTGAGAAACGTTTCCCCTCTCGAGGGGGGTGTGGTGCGCACATGTTTCGAAGCCATGGAGTTTTTCAAACTGTGCGCAACCTCTTTGATGGCACTCAATGTGCATGCTGTTTGAAGGAGTTCCACAGCCATGGTAAACTCCAAGGACATCTGCTACGTGCCGAGTTTTGCAGGCGCAGCCTTCAACGCAAGGGCATTCATGTCGCACCCGTCCCGGGCATTGGTTCCATTTCCAATGGGCATCTCGAACGTGCACATGATTGTGTCCTTCCTCCACTTCAAGCTCAAGGCCCACTTCCTGCACCAGGTCGACGAGCTGAACATGATGGCTATGATCTCATTCTCTTTGAGGAGCTCTACACGATCATGCTGGACGCCACGGGCGTAGAGGATTGCTTTCAACATCTCAAACTGTGCATCCAAGGACGAGTCATCACATGGGAGAGGCTTTTGCTGACATTGCGTGCTCTGCGTGACGAAGCTACGCCAGCCGATGTTGAGGCTCTTCCCATCACGAAAGAGGCATTTCATTTACTCCTTGGCCGCCTTGAAGATCCCCACACATGGCCTTTTTTGACCCAAGACACGGTCATCTTTGAAGGACATTGGAACCGAGACGTTCAAGATCTGGCTGAGTACTGTTGCCGTGAAGCTGATGCCGCCGACGAGCACAGACTCCCTGATCAAGTTCCTCGGGGCTTTGGGTGTGAGCGTTATTTCTTGCACCTTTTTTCGGGCCGTCGCCGTAAAGGGGACTTCCAGTTCTTCTTTGACCGCTTGCGTGACACCAGTGATGGCATTTTGATCCACATCATTTCATTGGATGTCGTGCTGAGCAGTGCTTGGGGAGATCTTTTGAAGCCTTCAGCGAGAGAGTTCTGGAAGGATGCGATCCGTCGGCGCTTGGTTGCCGGCCTGATCGGCGGACCGCCCTGCGAGACGTGGTCACAAGCGAGAGAGCGCTCGGTGGATGCCCATGGACGAGCTCCTCGAGTTCTTCGAACGGCTGAGTACCCTTGGGGGAAGGAAGCCTTGCGCCTTCGTGAGCTCTTGCAGCTGAGTGTGGGAAATTCGCTTATGGGCTTCCAACTTGAAGCAGTTGTTGCCCTGTATTGCGTAGGTGGCATTGCACTGACTGAGCATCCTGCCCCGCCCAAGGCGGAATCCTCAGTGTCAATCTGGCGCACACCAATTTTGAAACTCCTGTTGAGCTTGCCTGGTTTCGAACTCCTTCATTTGGCTCAGGGCTTGTGGGGCGCGAAGTCTCCCAAACCTACTTCTTTGATGGTCCTCAATGCACCAGGCATCCAACAGGATCTTTTGCAATGGCAGGTGACCAAGGATGTTCCCGTACAGACATCTATTGGTGTCGACTTAGCTGGAGGCTGGTCGACGGCTGCCCTTAAAGAGTACCCACCAGCTCTGAACAGAGCGCTGGCACAGGGACTCTCCAAAGCACTCCGTCGTTGTGCAGTCGACGAGACAGTGCAAATTTCTCAGGCCTTTCGTGACCGATGTATGCCTATGTTGTGTACAGACTACGGAGGTACGATTGGTCCTGATTTCGCAGGCTAATTGGGTCTGCTGCTTCTGAATTTGACAGTGCTTGCCGCAGCGTGAAGCTTCTGTGTGCTTGTGTCAAAAAATATATAGAGTTGGTGATAGTTGGAAACATATCCCACAGAATCCCAGGAATTTCGGTGTCCGGACATCGCTAGAATCAGGAATTTGTGTTGCTGACTGAGGAACTCTGATTCAAAAGGGCCAGGTCATCAAGGGCGAATGGTCCAAGGGCCTGCGGGTGAAATGACCCAAAAAACGACCTGCCAGCAATGACTGGCCGGTTGTTTTCTGTGCCAATTTAAGTGGCTTCTGGCTGGTGGTTTCATTCATCAACCATTTCAACCAAATGGGTTGGTATGTTCGAATAGGCCCAAAATCCATGGGTTAATCCTCATTCTCCTCATTAAATGGTTAATGGTTTTAATTGGGGATATAGACAAACATCATTGACAAGGTGCCAGCCAGATTTCTATGGCATGATCCCAGTGAGCATCATTTCGGCGACTCATTCACCACCAGCCTGGCAACGAATTCATCTTTGAAAAACATCTCGTCACCACAGTGGTGAAATTCATGAATGGGGGCCCGTGAAGCAGCTAGCACATGGTTCTAGCCGACGGCTTCTCATGTTGTACACAGTTTCAACAGTCTCACGTGTAATTTGAGCCTTCAAATTGCCACGAAAATAGAGGCTTAAAGTGACTGTGATGGCAAACTTTGGGAGTTACATAAATTCACTGTCGGTTCACATCTTCGATCTGATCCAATCTCCTTCGCCAACTCACGCCCACTCAGTCACACTTTCAGAGTTGTTCACTACCGAGAAACGGCCGAAATGTCCTCAAAGACGTGGGATAAAAAGTTTTTTTTTTTTTTTTAAACCAGGTTTCAAATCCATGTCTATGGATTGATCATGATTGGTTGGTGCCTTCCTTCACGCCCGTATTTTGGCAGTTTGGCTCCAAGGCCAAGTTGTTATTTGTGTCAAAGGCCCCTCAGCGCGTTGCGGTCTCTGCTTGCGCGCGTTGTGCATCTTCATGGCAGACTGCGAAAATTTGAAGAGCGACGACTTCAATTCCTATGGGACCTTCCTCGGCCTGCGATATTGCAAAGGAACTGGAGCTATCCGTTTGATGTATTGTACCATTGTCGCCTTGGCCCTGTCGTTGTTTCGAATTATTGCTGACCTGGCACTGGGATTTGCAATTGTGCATCATTCCTCTTGGTCATTTCTGATTGCTTCATTGGTGGATTTGCTGCTGGCAGTGACCGCTTCAGCGGCCGCATGGTTTGCGGTGAAAGAACGACGCTACGGCATCATTGCGGCTTGGTAAAAATGCACCATGACAAATCTGCCGGGACCGTCACCATGAAAATCATAGCTGAATGATTTATTTTCGTTCGCCATTTTCCGTATCTCAGTTAGTTTACTGGAGAAAATGGATGAAATGGCCCATGAAAATCTAGATCATGAATAGATTCATTGAGCTATTTTCAGAATGATGACTTCCATTTTTGTTCCTTTTTGGTTCTTAGATTCCCAGCAATCCGTGAGGTATTTTCCATCATCTCCTTTTTGGAGACGGCACTTTACAGTGCAATCTATTTTCTGATTGTTGTCATAGCTCCTTGGTCGCAGGATGGTAGAAACCAACTGAGCAATGCCAGTGGTCTTTTTTTTTTAAAGCAGATAATTTAGCTGCTGACGAAATAAGTGTGTTTAAAACATTCTAAAGCTATATGCTATTCCATTATCATCATGTTCCCGCTATTTCAAGTGTCATTTTCTCGTTGTAACTGTCACATTTTCAGGTAGCGTTAATACTACTCGTATTACATTCTTGGCATCAAAATATCTA
The DNA here is from genome assembly GCA_947184155.2 of Cladocopium goreaui. Lineage (NCBI taxonomy): Eukaryota > Dinophyceae > Suessiales > Symbiodiniaceae > Cladocopium > Cladocopium goreaui. The sequence continues at coordinate 27,469 of CAMXCT020006767.1, read as the reverse complement.
ATATAATCTAATATCTTTATATATTTTATAGTATTTTAATAGTATTTTAATATATCATATCCCGTTTCTATCCCATCCATTTCTTCATATTTCCAAGTGATTTTCGCCCAGGAGGTGAGGTCTGCTTGGAAGGTCTGCGGCTCGGCCGCGGCGACGGCGGAGACGGCGACGTCGCGGTGTGATCAGAGAGCCAGTGAGCTCAGCAGCCATGGAGACTTGGCCGTCGGGGCTTGTGGCTTTGGTTATGAGATATGGCATAGTGAAACCATGGTAAAACCATAGTGAAATCACAGTAAAACCATAGTAACATAGTAAAACCATGGTAAAACCATAGTAAAATCATGTAAAATCATAGTAACATAGTAAAACCATAGTAAAACCATAGTAAAATCATGATAAAACCCAGTGGTTTGATGGAACTTTATTAAAACCACTAGCTTTTTCAATTGGTAATCTGTGGCAGTTTGCGAATTGGAAGCCATTTTTTCCTTCTGAAAAATTCGATCTATGAGGATTTTACCATATTTTACCTATCAGTGACATGGGTGATTTTCCAGTTAGCAGTGCTGGATCCAGTTCGCAGTTTCAGCTCCGTTTTTCATCGGTGAAGGTCTGCTCCTGATACTTCTGGGATTTCATCTATCCATGCCGACGGCACTTCTTCAGCTTTGCTGTGCCTTGGATCGTGGCCATTTCTTTCTCGAAGATGGGGAGTTTGGAGGTACCATGTTCCATATAGTTATCCATATCTATGGTTATCTTATAGCCATATCTTATCATATCATATCATATCTGTAGTTACCCATGTACCAAGCATTTTGAGAAGGCTCCAGGTCAATGGGACTTTCAGGAGCCTGCGAAATCTGACATTTTTCGACAGAGATCAGTACCTCTAAAAAGGGGTACCTGAAATATTCCTTGACCCAGAGTTTTGAAATACCCTCTGGTAAACGTTTACACAACTATGGAAAGATCCACCATTTTCAATGGGTAAATCCACTATTTCGACTGGGCCATTTTCCAGTTCGCTATGTAACAAATTACCAGAGGGTATGACACCAACCTCACCTCCTATGATTTTACTATGGTTTTACTATGTTTTTGTTTTAACCAAGCTCCTGATTTCAGATTTTTCATGTTGTGCTTCACCATCGTCACCGTAGATCCTTCCTGTTTGAGGTGAGGATCTTCACATAAATTCCATGTTTCGATGTCTTTGGAACGAACGAACAACGGACCAAAAACCTGACACGCCTTTTCCAAGCTGTATAACTTACTGGTGCTTATATAGTAGGGAATGGATGGGTTGCTGGGGGTTGCTGGGATGATGAAATTGATAGTTAGCCAGTGGATCATTCCCGAAAATTCCCTAGCAAGTACCAGTAAGTATAGTTAATTCCCATTATTGTGATTAATTATGATTGGCTATATCACTATAATTATCACTACAATCATCATTATTACTACTTATCACTATAATTATGAGTTGTACAATGATATTCATTTTCGTCCGTTCGAGCCTGAGTCTCGTCCTTGTTGGAAACCCAAGCAATCGCCTCGGTGCCGAGCAGTGAAGATCACTCTTTGAGATCATGTAACATGATTTATATATATATATACAGATTATATTAAATCATTATATATTTATATATTAATATTATTATTATTTATTATTATTATTATTTATTATTATTATTATATATATATATGATATGTAGACACATGTGTATTAGTATGACTAGAACTCGCATACGTCACCTTACGGAGGCATCCCTTACCATACCATGCAGCAGACTCTGAGGTGCATATTTTGTTTCCAAGACCCCGCGAGTCTGAGAATGGCCATGGCCACGGATGGCCAGCTCCAACTGAAGATCCGTGATGGCCAACCCGAGAACATGTGGAGAAATAAGTAAAGCTGAATGAAAATCGAAGTTGTCATCCAAGATCTTCCATTCATTGTTAAGAAATGCCATGATTCCAAGCTTTTTTTTGCGCGTCTCACCTCAATGTCGAGTTCCTCTCACCTTTGAAAAGCGATGAAAAGCGCCCCATCCGTGTCGCGAACCATCCATGCCGCCGTTCTCGTCTCGTTTGTTTCGTTGTCCCAGGTTCCGTGTTATCCTGGAAGAACCCGAAGGTGGAGCGAAGTTTGATGAAAGCACCGACGGAGGCGCCGGGGATTGATTTTTTGGGAAGACCAATTCGGATCAGCATCAACGAAATATCAATATCCTGTCGTTTTTTTTGTTGTGTTATTTTTGGATTATAACATATTATAACATATTATAACGTTATAAGATTTGTAACTTATACCATCTGGTTATGACTAACAGTTCGCCATGGAAAATCACCATGCTATTAAGTTCGGTAAACCATCTATTTCTACTGTAGGCCATCGTGTTACCATGGCGAACTGTGAATGTCATAACCATTGGGGGACTCAGCAGCCTCGTTCCAGGAGATGAAACCTGCATCCTGACGGTCTTCATCAAAACAGATGTGGCCGGGAGCCCCGATGTCCGAAATCATGGGAAATCCATGAAGAAGACGAGTTCCTGCAGCTATTTTTGTTGTTAACTTAGCTAATTATGCTAATTTGATAGAATTTAATGATATTTCATGGATGATACACACACACATATATATATATACATGTATATATATATATACACCTATGTATATGTATATATATATACGTACACATACTATATACTAACTATCTCCTAACTATGCAGCCGTTGTTTCGTTTTTGTCCGCCATTTTCCTCTCGGGCGTCCAGGTCATTCGGGATCCCATCGACAAGATGAGAAGCACATTGGCAGTGCGTTGGGCACGGCACCTCAATGCCTCTCTCGTTGGGAGCAGCCACGATCCAATCGGTAAATGACATGATTTATAGTGATTCAATGGGATTTATAGTGATTTAATGGGATTTTATAGTGATTCAATGGGATTTATAGTGATTTAATGGGATTTTATAGTGATTCAATGGGATTTATAGTGATTTAATGGGATTTTATAGTGATTCAATGGGATATTAATGGGATATACCCTCTGGTTATGTCAAAATAGCTATTGATAATGTCCATAGAAATAGTGAGTTTTCCCATTTAAAATGGTGATTTTCCATAGTTATGTAAACGTTTACCAGAGGGTAATAGAAATGCTATAACACTAGCCACCAGCTATTCAAAGTTATCAAACAGAATGTCATGTGATCCTTATTTGCTTTTTTTCCATAAATGGATACCCAAAATGGTTGGTTTACAATGGGAAAATCCCAATAAATGGATAAATGGAGGTACATCCCATTCAGTAAGGGGTTAAATTTGTAACCATGTGGGGATTTCCATAGTGGGGTACCCCAAGCGAGCTTAGGATTGTTTATTTCCATGGGAAAATGTGAACATTGGATGATTTTGGGGGGACCTCCATTTCAGGAAACCTCCATAGGAAACCAGAAACATCCAGAAACATCCAGAAAACTGGGATACAGCCCGTGATATCCTTTGAGACTTGTGAGATTGGTCATTGCACATGGGTGTTGAAACAACTTCATTTATTTTTTTACTGGGATGTTGAAGTATTTTGATTTCTTTTTGGATTTGGAATACAGTACATCTGAAAGCATGCCGAGATTTTGAAAACAGTTGTAAACTCAGCAGTTTTGTCATGTTTTGTGACCTGAGGGGAAGGCAAAAACTGGCAACGCCAACTGGGGGAGGCAGTTCAAGGACGACTTGGGCTCTGCCCATCTTTCTCTGTCCGTTTTCGGAATGACACAAATGGCTAGCGTGTGATTTATGTTCAGCTCATGAATAGTATCAAGAGACATTCTTAGACCTAGTAATGGTATGTAATAGTATGAAACCTGACTCTCAGTACTAGACACATTCATCTAATCCAATCATGCTATGTGAAAACAACATCGTTCCACCGTCCGCGACGGTTTTCTCTGTTCAAAAGGATGCCGTCTTCGACGTCTATGGAGACGACGATGATCTCGATGAGGTCTGGGTTTGTGAAAGTCCCATAGAAATGATGGAACAAATGATGCTGTATCGACTAGATGGTAACTCACTAGATGAAACTAGATGGAAACTAGATGAAACTAGATGGAACTAGATGGAAACAATGAGTCATCAGCTAGATGGTAACTCACTAGATGAAACTAGGAACTAGATGATGAACAAATGATGGACACTTTCATTGAAGCCTAAGCTACAATGAGCATTTTGCTGGTATATCCAATTTTCAGATCCATATAGGGGACCGATTTCTATCCGACCTTGGATTGGCGCAGAATTTGGCAATCCCAAGCGGCCATTTGGGGGGCACCTTTCATCATGGCTTTCCCGGCCCCAAGAATGACGAGTTTCACTTGGATGATAACTAACTTGGACAACTTGGGTCCCTAGCTATCCTAGCTTTAGAGATCTCCATTTTCAGCTGAAGTTGAAACAATTCGGTGCTTCTCGCGAGGACGAAGAGCGGACCGTTGGGCAAAAGGCTTATGCCTGGGTCTCTTGGCAGACAAAATCGCACCCGCAGCCTGGGTGCTTGGTGAATGTTCGGCGACAAGCCGATGTAGGTTATCATTTGGGATTTCACCATGGGATTCAAACACCCATAAGTTGAGTTATAACCGTTATAACCCCTATGACTGCCTATAACTATAGTTATAAGTCATAACTATAGTTGTATAGATAGATAGATAGATAGATAGATAGATAGATAGATAGATAGATAGATAGATAGATAGATAGATAGATAGATAGATAGATAGATAGATAGATAGATAGATGTCTCCACTTGTAAACTGGAACAGCACCCCCAAGTGGTGTTATCTGCAGATGAGATGTCCACATGATTTTTTTTTTAAAGATCGGAGATAGCACACCTGACAATGGCCATCATGAAATCTTGGGGTTTTGCAGAAGCTTCACACAGTGAATCAGTTGTGCTACGGAGAGCATGACCCCCAGGATTGTCAGGTTCAGCTTCAAGCCTTGTTGTAATGGATTTGCTTGCTTTAGATTTTGGAACGGGATTCTCAGTTCATGGACTATGAAGATCCCCCATCTATAATCTTTCTATCTATCTATCTATCTATCTATATATATATGCATGCACATATATATATATATATACATATGGGCAGTGCAAGCACGAGAATGATTGGTTTTTTAGCTGATTAGCCGCTGGCATTGTTCTCATGTTCTGACTTCATCCTTCTTTTGAACTTCGGAGGCTTGTCAAAGCCGCTTGCAAAACAAGAGCCCTGGCTGATGCGACAATCCCATCATATATATATATAAATAAAGGGTAGTATAATCGTTTATTTCTCCCTGAACGTAACATGAAGAGGGGTAGATCGCCACTGCTTCAATTGTCTCTTGTGGTTCACCTGCCCCGCGCCAGTCCTTTCACGTGATTCAATTGTGCAGCCCTTGGTACGGAACGTGCGGAACCGGGCCATGGAGGAGAAGATTTGCAGTCGAGCCAAGATTCTTCGGAGAAAATCCTCAGAATTGGAAGTTGAAATAATATAAATCAATATAATATGCCTTGCTAGCATTTTAGATGTACCAGAAGCGAGACTTCTCTCCAACTGAGGCCCTGGAAAATTGTTTTCGCCTTCATTCCACCCACAGACTATTGTGGAGGCCCGAACCGGTAGATCCTGAAGTCTGGATCTTTTCTGTAGAACGAATCCACTGGACATGCGGTGCAAAAAAAGGCTGGGATCCTGTGGTCCGTTGTGTCCCCCAAATGGGGGACCAGTCGTGAGACAGGTTGGGTCTGCTTTTGCTTCTCCTTGATCTTCATTGGTCCGGCTCTCGAGATGACTGGGATGCACGAGATACTGATGATGGGTTTCTTCAGATTTCTTCTGGGTGCCTTGAAACAAGTGGCCCGAAACAAATGAGACCAATGGGTTTTGCCGTAATTTTTTTTGAATATGTCTCCCCATTCGAAAGCTTCACTAAAATGTCTTAAGACGCGAAATTATACTGTCCTTGTTTAGTATCATTTATGGCCAATTTATGGCTTAGTTTTATAATTTGAAACCACTTGAATCATTTTTTTACTTCTTTGCCTCACAGATGTTGGGAAAACTTGCCACCACGTCTTCACCACCACGTCTTCCCCTCACCGGACCGGCCGGCCTTTTCTCAGGTCTGGTGACGGCCATCATCGGAGATGTCGCTGCGATCTTTGGTTGTTGCCTGGGCATTAAGGCCCCATGGCCATCCGAGGCAGTCATGAATCTGATCAATCGATGTTTTGAAACATGAGGATTAATTGCAATATGTATGTTTAGTTGGATGATAATACGAATAGTTACTTTCAATTACTTATATATATATACATACATATGATATGTATATCAATATTTGATATGTTGGAATCAGATTACGCATCCACACACTTTTCTCATGTTGTTTACACAAAAACATCTTCAATCTTTTCATGACTCTTGGACGAAAAACTGGAAACCGTATTTCTTTTCATAGTTCGCAATCTGAAAAATACTGTAGTTCTCAGATTCATAGTTAGCAATATGAAAACCCAATGAGAATTCGGGAAAATAATATTTAATATTTTTGGTAATTCTAAGTGAAACTTAGACATGCACTTAAAATTCTAGTGCACTATATAGGAAATCTTAGAATGATCATTCCAAATGATTCATATTCCAAATGACGAATATTAGAATGATTGATCTTAGAATGATCATTCCAAATCTTAGATGATTAAATCTTAATATTAGAATTCCAAACATTTATTCCACACATCAAAATCATGAACCATTGACACATTCATAGTTTTTATCGTTATATTTCATAGTCATCAGTGACCTTTAGCGCCCAAACTATCAAAATCCTCGAGGCCATGGGCACAGCGATCACCTTCGTGGCCCTAGGCCGGCAAAATCTGAACACCGGAATTTGCCATGGGATTTTCCATGATTTTCCCATCTTCAGATCTTTTTCATGTTCCCTTTTAGACTTTTAGACCACAGTTCACTGTGAATTTTTCAGGGGTTTCTTTTTGGATTTCACATGACAAAAAATGACCAAAAAAACTATGAACATTCAGGGATGTACCAGGGAGAAAAACATCCGTCCTGTGTCCCAACATCTCGACATGTGGATAAGTTATCACGACCAACCACTGCGACCCCGGAAGAATGGTTCGGATTCGAGGTAACTATCCCAATATATAGACTTATTTCAGGTTAGAGAAATACTGTAATTTACCCAGATTCATGGGTCATCATGGCTGATAACGGTGAACAGTGCTTTTTTTGGCAGTTTATAATGGTTACCCTCTGGTAAACAAACAGTTTGCGAACTTGAAAATGGCCCAGTCGAAATAGTTGATTTACCCATTAAAAATGGTGATTTTCCATAGTTGTTTGTTGGTTTACCAGAGGGTAATAATGGTTACCATCAAAGATGGTGCATGGAAAATCAGCCATTGAGTTAGATGAGTTTCCCAGCAAATCTTCATGATTCGTGTGCAGCTAGCAACCTAACTGATTACCGAAGGGTGAGGGAAGTCTTAACCGGAAACCAATGAATTTTGACAATCAAGCTGATGTTTCCGGTTTCACTTTTCCAAAAACAAAACCAATGAATCTATCTATCCCATCTCTCTATCATTATCTCCCTAATTATCTCTCTATCCTATATCCATCTCTATATCCTGTTGACTTCCTCGCTGGTGATAACTTGATCCATGGCAAATCGGGAAGGTAGAGATCCATTGGTTTGAAATCGACACCTCATCTTCCAATTTTCACGGAATTCAAAAAACATCAAAATGGTGTGACATTTGTGCGGAAACATCACTTTCCTCTCATGAATGCTCAAAAAGGTGTGGCGCCCATGGTCCGCAGGTACATCTCTACCTGATACCTTTGCTTCGAAGACTGCTGCGCAACAAGATCCCCATGTTGGGAGCCCGGAAGTCCGACCATTGACCGGTTGGCCGGGTGGCATGGCCGTTGACTGGGTCATTTCAGGTATCCGAAACTGCGAAAATGTGGAACCTGCAGAATCGTCTCAATGTGGACCGTCCAACGTGTTTTGCATCGCAGGCTGATGCATCGGTTGGAAATGTCACTGGCAGCAATTCTGTGAACGTGTTCTTGGGTCTTGGCATGTCCACGTCTCAGATCACGGGAGCTGACACCCGGAGCTCCGGTGTTGGCAAAATCCTGGTGTAGTTCGATGGCTAAATCCTGGTGAATTGGCTGTGTCACAGCCATGAACTACCGTAGATGGTAGGTGAATTCCGTGGATTTTTATCTTATTCGGAAGATTTTTCTAGATGGGTTATACTATGGTTATACTATGGTTATACTATGGTTATCATAGCCATCTACTAAAGTTATAGCCAAGTGTTTTTCTGGGTTATGATACTGGGTACCTGACTCAGCTGACCAGGTGGATTTGTTTGGGGGTGTTTTTTCTGGATTTACCATAAAAACATGCAGAATTTCATAGGCAGAGTGAGTTTTTTCTTGAAGATGTTTCTTCCCCTAAGTTTCAGGTACCAAAGCCGCATAGAGGAAAATATGGGGTGAAGGATTAGGAGGGCAAGGTCTTGCATGTGTCAAGTGAAAAACGATTTCTGAATTTGTCCTTATATGTATATAATATATATATATATATATGTACACATCAATCCAAAGGAATTTTGAATAAATGTAAATAACAAATATTAGATTTAGTTAGATGATTAGATTTCTAGTGAAAAAGGTATGCATTCTTTCTTTTCTCTGTTCATTTGGTTTACGGTTTGTTCCAAAAGCAGCGTACTCCTGAGTACCCCGTTGGGGGTTTACCCATTTGGCCACCAGGGGGACTTCAGTAGGGGCAATGTCCAGGGGGGTGAACCTACCCACTGATCAATTTTACATCAGATTGTTAGTAATATTCCATTACATTCCCACAATATATATATATATCCCTATGTATAGCCCCATTATACCAACGTGCTAGATCCGAAAAAAAAAGATCCATGAATCATCGGTGAATCATCCCAGATATAAATTGCCATATGGAACATAGAATGACTATATATAAATGGATTACAAGAATATTCCAGAATATATAGTAATCTATAGTAATTTCATGAATCACTGAATCATCCATAAATTTCATATATGATCCCCACCATTTACATGGAATCGAATGGGATTTATTATCCCATACATCATCCCTACCACAAATCCCTCAACTGCCCTCCGGTAATTTTTCACATAGCTATTGAACATGGCACATAGAAATAGTTGATTGACCTATGAAAGATGGTGAGATTTTCCCTTCAACCAATCCATTTTCCTGTGGTTTTCCTATGGTTTTCCTACGGTTTCTGAATGATTTTCCATAGCTTTTTGTATGTTAACCAGAGGGTAAATCCCTCCCGTTTTAGGCCCTGGACCATTGGAGCCATCTATTGGGCTGCCGGCGCCAACGATGAATGGAGGTCCCCAAGGGTAGGGGTTGGCGGAAAACTCATGGGGGAAATTGGCATCGAAAATAGGGATTTCTCCATCCAAACTTGGCTTTAACCATCATGGGATGAACCATGAAAAATATGGAGATGCTTGAAATTCATGAAAAATCATAGGGGTATTTTGGTGAGGTAAACCTACTGAATGCCATTTTTTCACCATTGCTTCAAGTGGTTTTTATGAAGTTGCTGTTTTTTTTTTTGGTGTCGGTAGAAACATCATCCGCAATGGGATGATAATTTCTATGTCACGTCTGAGTCGGTGATTTCATAATCAAACATGGGGATTTCAGGGATTTTTTTTTGGGATGTAGAAGCACCAAGTCACCAATTTGGATTTTGTGGCTATTGAAATATGGGGGAATCGATGAGCAAAGAGCTTGGCTTTTGACAAAGCCATATCTGAGTTTTACATCTGAATGGTCCATCATATCCTTCAACGCCATTAGAATGGTAAAATCCTCAAGCATTTTTGTAGATTTTTGTAAATTTCTGAAACTGGACCATGTTGAACATTTCCATTTCCACCATTTGGATGTAAGCTTTGCAGACCCAAACTGTAACGGTCACACCAGGTCACAATATGCATTCTTTGGGCCTTCGGAAAGAGAATCTAAACAGCACGGTAGATGTAGTTTCGGGAACGTGTCAGAAGGAAACCCTCAATATCTGGGGTAAAAATCCATGTTTGGGATGATTTACTGGGTTTATATTGATTTGGGATGTTTCATATATCTGAATATTCAAATATCTGGTTTATATTCAGGGTTTCCTCCGGAAAATAACCATCGGATGATTTGGGATTGGTTTCCTGGGATGAAAAAAAAGTGGACCGATCCAATGAAATCGGCACCAAACTCCAGGCGGAAATTTGGCCCTGGCACAGAGCCTCACTTGAAGGCAAGCTTCTGGGGGCCAAGATTGTTGCTGTTTTGACTCTGAAGATGTTCAGTATATGTATTATGTAAATGTAAATATATATATATATGGTAACTCCAACACACACACACATATATATGTATCTCTCTCTCTATATATATATACAGTATTGTACAGTAATATAATAAATATACTGTGTATATATATATACTGTATATATATATATATATACACAGTATATTTATTTATACGCACCCATATATATATATATGTATATATATATATAATATGTATTATATTATACATATATTATATTATACATATATTATATTATACATATTATATTATATTATATATATATGTATGTATGATATGTTCCAAATAAATCTTCATTTAGTTCCATGATTTTCCCAGCTATAAAGCTCCATTTGCACGGATTTCCCTCCCTGCGACACATGGTCTGATCAAGGTTTTTTTCTGTGGTAACCTCCATAAACCGACCCTTTGTGCAGGATTTCAATTCCCATTTATGGTGTGTTGATGGTGATCGCAATTCTCCGCCGTGCCAGATTCCAGAAGCCTTTCGGGAGGGGGCCTTCATTGTGCAGGCGTGATCAGAACGAGCTTCGGAGAGTGAAATTCTGAAGCCAAAACCATTGATTTCCTCGGCAGTACATATGGCATAAAATTATAGAATGGCATAGTATGGCATAGTATGGCCAAGTTCGGGATGAATCAAAACTATCAAAACCGGACGGATATCAATAAATCCCAGCTACTTTGCATTGAACAGGAGAGGATTCTATGGCTTTTTCTCCTGGCAACCAATAACCATCATCTGGTTTACAACTTTCTTAAAATTGCAGTTTGCACACAACTTCCTGAGTTTGTTTGTTGGCTGAAGAATACAAAAAGAGGTCATTTCTGACCGAATATGATTTCAGCAACTGTGAGACCAGGCGACCAGATCTCCGAGTATCATTCAATCCCCAAAAGTGGGACGAGTCGATGGTGGTTGATGGTGAGATGAGCTTACGATCATGAAGGGAGTCTGGAGACTAAACCCAGCTCCACTTGGATGTGCGGGCCCCACGGATCGGGTGGTTTATAATCCATTAATCTAAAAAAAACAAAAGAAAGTACAAAATGCAAAAGAATAAACAAATGCAAAAAAAAACCAAATAAAGTACAAAATGCAAAAGAACTAAAAAACAAAAACAAACAAAAGAAAGTACACAATGCAAAATAATCAAAGAAACAAACAAGAACAGAAAAAAACATGAAAAGGAAGAATTACGCCACATTATGTGCATAAAACTCTTACGCAGCTAAGTTTGCGTTCGTGGCTAATAAAAAGAAATCTCGGCTACAACATCATGGAATAATTACGTGGCTAAGAAAGCCTGCCAGTATATATATATATAACCCATATTTCATCCCATGTGGGGATATTGCATTCATCTAACTGGGGGGTAATCCATCCATTTACTAAGTGGGTCCAGGTTCCGCAGGTCCCACAGGTCCCACAGCCTGCAGCTCAGTGCCCAGGCCGGCGATCTGGCGTTCAGCGTCACCGTGTTCTCTGTCGGTTGCACCCAGAGCTGGTCGACTGTGCGGTAGGAAGCCCGCCCGTGACGACTGCAGGAAATCGTTCAGGTAGTAATGTCATCGTTAAATGATGGGATAATCACGCTTAAATGATGCTTAAACCATCTTAAACCATCCCCAAATCAGCATTTTGATGGCGATTGAAACCATCCCCAGTCATGGTAGGTTTATTCCCTCTGATCCCATTGCAAGGTCTGGGACGGAGACCGAGTTTTCTCCTTATCATCGGGGGTAAAAAACCCTGAGGGATACATGGGTAGTGTGGTAAACCCAATGCACCATCCAACCATTTGGAGGTTATTTTTCATCCTAAATAGAGGTATACTCAGTAGCGTAGATGTCGGTCCTTTTCCCATTGGTTGGTTGATGAAAATAGAGGGGTTTGAAACTACCCTCTGGTAAACTATTACATAACTATGGAAAATCACCATGTTTAATGGGAAAACTCACTATTTCTATGGCCATTTTCAATAGCTATGTCAGTCATTACCAGAGGGTAACCCTTTAACAACAAATGATGATGGTATACCCAGGTGATTTTTCAGCTACTGGGGATGGTCCCATCCTAAGTTTAACTTACATCACCAATCTCCATCTCACTGATGTGGAAATCCCCTACGAAAATTTCGATGGTGTTTCTTAGGGGGTGTGTTTTTTCATATTCGGATCCCTTTTTAAATCCCATGGTGGGCATTCATGAAAATCACGATGAATCATCCGTTCAATCCCATTACTGTAAATCCCACCAAATCCCATTAAATCCCATCAAATCCCATTAAATCCCATCAAATCCCATTAAACCATTGCACCCCTTTTTACCGTTGCCAATCTCAGATCTGCGCGGTGTTGTGTGTCGCGATCCTAGCCGTGGGGATCTCAGGATTTTGGGCGTTCCATAAATGAGGCTACCCGCCATAGCTGGATGGTTTAGGATGGAAAATCTTACATACATACTCTATCTATATTAGCTGTTTTCTATGTTTTCCATATGAAGAACTTCACTACTTCACTCCAGGCCCGTCGACGCTTATTTGGAGGAGAGCTTGGGGGGTCTTGACCTTAGAGATGGACTCAGCTTTCATGAATGATCTATAGATTGATTGATAGATGGAATATAATTTCATTATCTATCAATCTGTCTGTCGATCTTTCGAACAATTTGTGTCTCTCTCTGTACACATGTTCTCAATTGTCATATTATATACGTATATACACACATGAATATCTACATGAGCAGAGAGAAAGAAATCTGTTCGCATTAGGGCTTTGTCACTATGAGTCATGGAGTCCTTTCCGAAAAAAAACATAGAGGGCAAGGGGCCATTCTCCGGGTCAACTGCCGAGCAGTTTTGCATCCCCAAAGACATGGCCATGCACCGTTGCACCGTTGCGCTAAGGCCGCTTCCAGCGAAAATCGTCGCTTGTCGACAAGGGCGGAGCCGGTGTGACCAGCGTAGCCTGTTGCTGCTGATATTGTGAACACTGAGGCGTTTTTTCAATCAATAAATGGTCATAAACGCATAGATTGGATAGATGAAATGAGATGAGATTAGATAGATTAGACATATTGAGTAGATCCTATGATTTAGATGGATTAGCTAGATTGGATAGATTAGATAAGGTTAGAGTGGATTAGATAGATAAATTAGATAGATAGATAGATGGATAGATAGATAGATAGATAGATAGATAGATAGACAGATAGATAGACAGATCTTAGATGCATGATATGTATACAGGTGTATAATGAATATAGTTGTCCATAGAGTATCGGCTCAGATTCACCATCAGGTGAAGCCATTATTCACCCATGATTCACCGCAGAACTATAGCCACACATTTCGAACCATCCCCCGCCAGCTCAGCTCTCAGGTGTCGGCGGTCCTTATGATCTCCCTATGGCTGGTCTACATTGGCATGTCCGGCACCGATGGATCACCGATGGATCACCTATGGGATTTCCACCGGGAGTTCATTGGGAAAAACATCACATTTGAAAACATGGGAAATGTGAAATGTATTTGGAATTACTATAAAAGTGATTTTGATCATGGGAACATCACACTATCATACTATCAGAAATTTGTTTCTGAAACATTTCAGATAATTTTGATGGGAACATTACTATATTTACTATCAGTGATTGGATAAAACACTGATGTCGTGTGATGTTTTTTGAATAAATACCCTCTAGGTTTCACTTTGTCACCACATAACACTAAGATCAGTGTTCGTTTTATTGGGATTTCATGTGGCGGCGATTTCGATTGGGAAGTTTGGATTGGGACTTGGGATTGGGATTTCTTGGGGACAAGATATGACCAAATTTCCAGAAATTCCCAGCTAGCCATATTTGATGACCAGTCACGGGTGACATCACTGCGGGCTACTGGCTTTCTGTGATTCCAGGATGAACATCCGGGTGTGGTCTCTGGCTGAACTTGGCACCCAGAAGCCATGATTTTACGGGTGGAAAAACTGAGGTCTTTCTGGAAGATGGAAACTTCATAGCCATTGCATGTCGCCCGTTGGCCCAGCACTGCAGAAAAACCCTACTTGAGTGGAATCATCATCATCATCCTCATCATCATCAACCATTGATAACCAGTGATAACCATTAATAACCATTAATAACCATTAATAACCAGTACTAACCATTGCCAACCACATCCTCATCCTCATCCTCTCCGATTCCATCAAATGGATCAGAGATGGAACATGCAGCACGACAGCAAGACATCAGAAATTCAGCAGACGTGCCACGTAAAGTGTTTTTCCACAAAAAACACTTTGCGAGGTTCTTGGGTACTTTCAACAGTTGGGTATGGGTCAAAATTAGGTACCCCAAAATTATGGATGGTTAATACTAAACTAGACTAACATCTGTGGTCCCCTAGGTCTTCCATTTTGACCCACATCCAGTTATCACGGATGTTCATCGTAGGCTAGACAAGTGTCGACCCTTCCGATTTGCCTTGTACCTGTTGGGAAAGTCAGCAACCCAAATGGTTCATCATAATTTTCCGCAAACTAGAAAGGCAATATGCGTTTTTGGCAAATTTCGGCATGCCCAATTTTTCAGATACAGCCAAATAACATCAGAATCATCATCCATTTTTTAGCACATGTTTGTTATGTAGTTGTATATCTATAACATGTAGACATATGCCCTGATTGTATCCCATAAACTGGTTGGTGTTATATCCCCATAAAGTGGTTAGTTGAAGCCCATTTTGGGTTTACTTCCAGATCCAGTGGTTTGTCATCATATTCCCGATGAACATGAGCATAAGTGGGGCAGATCCAGCATTTTTAGACACCCAAATATATCCAAATATCATATTCTTGGTGATATATCCAATTCTATAGAAATCCCCATTGTATTCCATTAAATTCCATGAAATCACCATTAAATTCCATGAAATCACCATTAAATTCCATGAAATCACCATTAAATTCCATGAAATCACCATTAAATTCCATGAAATCACCATTAACTGCCATGAAATCACCATTAAATTCCATGAAATCACCATTAACTGTCATGAAATTATCATTAAATTCCATGAAATCACCATTAACTGCCATGAAATCACCATTGACTGCCATGAAATCACCATTAACTGCCATGAAATCACCATTAAATTCCATGAAATCACCATTAACTGCCATGAAATCACCATTAACTGCCATGAAATCACCATTAACTGCCATGAAATCACCATTAACTGCCATGAAATCACCATTTTTGATGATTTTGCATCATATTTTTCGTGCCGAAATCAGCGTTTCAGCCAGGTGCCCCCACCATTTCGTCGCCCTCAGGTTGTGCCCAGTTGTACCGCGCCAAGCGCGGCGCAAAGAAGCCGCAACGGAGGCCGCGAACGGTGAGAATTCACGGTAGATTCTTGTGGAAAAGTACCCAGAAATATGTTGATCAAATAAGTTTCTCATATGGCTATGGATCAATACCTATACATACCATTTTCAGTGGGATGAACATCCATTTACCAGCTATTTTGATGTTCACCAGGGGTACAAGGTTTTGACACACTGCCATATGTCAAGTTTTTTCTGTTCTTTAGTGTTATCCAACTGATTTCAGTCACATCCAAGTAACGAAATGGTGGTCAATTACTTTTCAGCATCTTTTTGTGGGCTACTATAACATATAGAGAAAGACGCACACAGATGCTTAAAGTTAAGATGTGTGCCATGGTCACGTTACATGGAGTCTCTTCCTATACAAAGCGGATGGTCATAGCATTGATATGGATTTACACAGTACCAGGAATCCCTGATGATGGTGGGATGACCATACCCATGGTTATCCATGTAACGTGACCATGGCACATGTAATTATCATGTAAGTAGCATACAATCAACATAGTACCCTCCAGTTCATTGAGATCTGGAGCAGTTGCCAGGCCCACTGCTGTGAGCTCTAGTACCACGGCAAGGCAGGGGCCCCCCTTGGTGATAGCGCAGGTGATGGCAGAAACTACTCAGATGCTTCTCCGGTTGAAAGGCATTTTTGGCGAAGTTTTTTTAACACGAAATCACAGGGTTCACACGGGTGAATCGTGACCAGAAAAGATTTGATCCTTAGGAATCTTAGGATGGATTTTACAGGAGCCAATCCCTTTTCCAATTCACTTCGAAGATCTTTGACGTGCCTCAACGTTGACTCAGGCAGCTTTTTTTCTTGAACCGGTCCTTGCTTGATCGGAGCGTGTTTCACAGTCTTTTTTGAGGTTCATGAGAGATATCAAGTCGCGACTTACTTGAACTGCAGAAACGCAGGTGAGAGCATCAAGCACGGTTGGGCATCGAGTGATGTTTTCCCAATCGCAGTCAATGTCACAGTCAATGTAATCCCTTCTCCCTATTACTAGAACTGCCCTAAATGATAACAACTACCCCAGATTATTTGTTTTGGGAAATTTCAGATTGGTCAATTTTGACTTTTAATTGATCCCCTTAAGAAAACAATCTAAAAGTCAAGGTCCTTTTGAAGGTTCTACCCCCCTACACAATAATAATAGCTAGTTATCCCCGGGGTGTTTTTCATTAGGGTCCGATTGTTAAAATAATGTATATATATATATATATTTGGTTTTTGAAATTATGTTTTTTGATTCAATATTAGGGTAAAGCTTCGGAATCCATTTTTTGGCAATATTTTGATTCGATTTTAAAAGGAATTTAATCGATTTTGAAATCAAACATTTTATTTCTTTTAACTAAGGTTTTTGATTTTATATTAGGGGAAAGCTTCGAAACCCAATTTTTGGTAATATTTTCGTTAGACTTTAAACAGGAATTTAGTCGATTTTGAAATCGCGCATTTCAGTTTTTTAAATTAATGGTTTTAAATTTAATATTTGTAATTGCACTCCACCATAAACCCTATGTAAACTAGTATGCATTACAGCATTGCGGCTCAGGAGAAAAAGCGCTGGGTTGCTAGCTTAACGGTTGTATTGTTTTGCCCCCATAGGTTTATCAGTCTATTTGGGATTATAACATAACCCCAGCTGAAACCTGAAAATACAGGTTATCAGCCGTAGTCTCTAAAGCCATGGACAAGTCACATGATGCTACAGGTGGTGGCGCTCTCGTACCTGCTTCAGGAACAATGGCAACTGCATCAACTGGATCTCAGCCTGTGACGGCTGGGGCAACTCCCACGCCCATGTCGGTAGATGAAGGTTTCTTCACACAGCCCGTCCAGGCATATTTTCAGTTCGTGCAGAACAATCTTACCTACATTAATGAAGGTAACATTGACGCTTTCAGACAAGAGGCAGAAGAGAGACACACACATCTCATGGAACAAAAGGTCCAGCAACTGCACCAAGAGTTTGAGGGAATTTGCCTTAGTGAAATTGCCCATCAACGTGCAGAAGCTGATCGCAGACATGAACACCTAGTGTCAGAGTATTCAATGTCCCAAACGGCAACTGAGCATGAGGTCGCAAAACTGAGACAGGAACTTAGCGATGCAAACGCAAAGCTGAAGAACGCTGCAAATGCAGTTGCACTGGAAGCTGAGCAAAGAGCAAACCAAAAGGTAGCCCATGTTACAGCCCAGTATGAACAAAGGTTTTCTGAACTCAGAGGTAGCCTCGAGGCAGACTGTAAACGAATCGTGGATGAAACAGTAGAGTATGCAAAGAATGGCATGGAAGGTTTCAAGAAGGAGGAACAAGCTGTAATCCAGGAGATTAGAGAGGAATGCAGTAGGCAGGAAAACCAAGCTGCTGAACTAAACTTCCAATTGCAGGGACAAGTGGAGGATTTGATGGAGAAGCTCAACAAGTACAGCGCTCCGGAAATTAATGTCGACAGAGCCGTTGAAGTTGATGATTCACAAGGCGGGAACAATGCCGATTTGTACATGACCCCAAAATCAGCGGTTGGTACCAAGGCTGGAGCAGAACCCATGCCAAACACTGGTATGAGTAGCTTAGCCATGGACGCTAAGGAAAGGTTGAGCAACTTGTTCTCAACTACCCCTGCCGGATCAGCAGCCCCTCCAAAACTTCCACCATTGCCAGTTCAAAGACAAAATGATGATGATGCAAATCAAGAACATAGTGTGCCCAGTCCTACAGTAATAGCAAGCGACCCTGGCAAGAAAGCAGCTGAAGCAGGCTTAGGTCTTTCAGGTCAACAATTGCTAGATCTCATCACCAGACTGACTTCAAAGGATTCAGATGGTGAAAAGCCCCGAACAAAAGAGGCAGAGACTATCAAACTGAACGACATGCCTGCCCCAGAAGCGTATCGTCACTGGCGTAATCACGTCAGGGACGAAGTCAAGTCGTGCTCCGACAAACCCGATGAGGCTTGGCTTTGGCTCAATGAAGTCTTTGACAATAAAACCCCTAGGGAAATGTTGGAGGAAAAGCTGCAGGAACCTGGGAAGTTTATCACACTTGACACCAAATTGTCGGCAGCGTTAACTCGCTCGGCCAAAGGTGATTTAGCAACAAAGATCCATAACTTCAAAGATGAGAAGTCAAAGAAAGGGATCCAAGTCAGAGGTAGGAGAGTCCTTTTGATGTTTGAAGATTACTTCAGGACGTCTGAGGAAGCTGGCAGTCTCTACCGCGTCGAGGACCTACTTGGAGTCGTTCGCACTGGAGAATCTGTGGAGGACCTTAGAAGGTTTTTGAACCGATGGGACGCCACAATTGCCGGCATGGAAACCCCGCCAGATGATTTGGTTCTCAGAGACATCTTACTCAGACAAATCCGAAAATGTCAATTGATGAAGTATGACATCGAAGCATTTGACAGAGCTCCTGAAAAGTCAGAACAAAAGTCTTATGCATTCTTGTTGAGAAACATTCGTGATCTTTTGGATAGAGAAAGACTCCGTTCAAACAGAAACAGAATCGTTGAAAAGAACAAGCAGACCGAAAAGCCTCAGCCCGCTGCACCCGCTCAGGGGGGCAAAGATCGCGGCAAAGGAAAGGGCGACCGAGGTCGAACCCGTGGTCGTAGCCAGAGTGGAAAAGGGGATAAAATATGCTACAAGTTCAGGGATGGCAAGTGCGAAAAGGGTAAAGACTGTCCCTACAAGCATGTCAAAGATTCCTCAAGATCTGGTACCCCCAAAAGGAAGGGTAAGGGCAAAGGTGGTAGCAGAAGTGGTTCCCCCAACAGAAAGTCGAAGGAAGAGATGGCCAAGATCCCATGCACTTACTTTCAACAGGGCAAATGTCGTCGTGGTGACAAGTGTTTTTACAAACATGAAGTTGCAGCTGCACCCACAAAGGATCCAAAACGCACCAATAGCCCTGCACCAAAGAAGAAGGCCAGTGCAAAAGCTGCGCCATGCATTACTCAAAGGTATGCATGCATAGCAAAGGGAAAAGGGTTGCCGAAAGCTACAAAGGCCATGAAAGAACAATGCCATAGAGCTATTGTGTTTTCATCAAAAGTGGAATACATCAAAGTCCCAGCAACAGGTGAACAGAGGAAGGTAGTGCACAAACCCCGAATCTATGAGAAGACGTTCCCTGATTCAGAGTCAGTGCCAAAACCCGACAAACTCGTAGCTCACCGTGCTCAGGTTTCGGCCCGACAGTTGCAGGAACTTGTGAAGCTCTTCGGCAGTGAGACGCAGCCCAAATGCCGATTCCGATGCAATGACCCAGAAGGGGAAGTATCATGCAACCACTGTAGAGCAATGATTGGTCCCAAGAACAAAGTCAGTAACACTCATTTGCCCACTGTTGCTACACCGGCATCAAAAGATGGATGTGTTTGGTTGGTTGACACGGGCAGTGAACAGGATTTGATTAGTGAGGGTATGCTGAAGACTGCAAAGGCGACAAACCGCCGTGTCAGCGATACCCCAATCAGCCTTGCTACAGCGAACGGTTCGACACGAGCGGATGAGGTGGCCGACGTAAAAGTCGATGCCCTACATCAGCCATTCTCACCATACATCCTCGAAGAAACTCCTGCTGTTCTTTCGGTTGGTGTCAGGTGTATGGAACAGGGTTACAGTTTTGTGTGGCCAGCTGATGGTAGGCCTTACTTCATTCGTCCGGACATGGGGAGTCATTGAGCTTAACGTAGACGGCCGTGTGCCGGTCATCGATAGCTCTTGTCGTGTTTTGAACAGTGGACAGTTCAAGAAAGATTGTGATCTGTTACGTCTTTTTGCAATGGTTGCTGCAAAAGCAGAAGGTGCCGAGGAAGAAGGCGTGGATGAGGGAGTAGCTCACGATAGTGAAACCGAGTACGTCAGGTCTAGAAAGGCATCTGACCTTGAGCAAGAGGCATGCAGCAAGTCTCACCAGTTTTGCCATTACCCCAAGAATCCATTTTGCAAAATCTGTCAGAAGGCGCGCATGATGGCGCCACCCGCAAAGAAGAAAGGGGGACAGAAGAGGTTGGAAACCAAAAGTTTTGGGGATCACATTGTCGCTGACCATACTGTAATCAAATCCAATGTGGAAGAAGGCGTCAAAGGTGAAACAGTGGCATTGGTGATGAAGGACATTCACACTCAGTTCAGGCACGTCTATCCAAGTCAGACCAAATCGAGTGAGTCATGTGTTAATGCTTTCAACCACTTCTTATCTCACAAGGATGAAGTTGGGGCAGTTTACACTGACAATTCACGAGAACTTATTGCTACGATTTCAGAATTGGGGTACAGACATCAAACATCAACAGAGTACGTGGACAGTTCAAAGTCGTTTGTGGAGAGGGAGATCAGGCACATGCTTGAAGGCACACGCACAAACCTCGTGCAGTCAGGTCTTCCATTGCAGTATTGGCCAATGGCTATGCAGCATTTCTCCATGGCAGTGAATGCAACGCCACAGCTCAACGGTGATGATGCCCCATGGAAACTCAGATTCGAAGAAGATTTTCCAGGTCAGTTGATTCCTTTCGGTGCAAAGATACTGTTTTGGAACAATCCAAAAAGGGTTGACAACACATCTGGAAAGACATCACCAACAGCAAATGATGGAATCTTTTTGGGATACCACATTCAACCTGGTTTTGCATGGAAAGGTGAGTATCTTGTTGCCAAGTTAGAAGCATTGGATTACCATGCAGAAACGGGCAGCATCACAGTGCAGCGAGCACGACGTGTTGTGCTCATCGCGGGAGGTTTTGTCTTCCCACTCCGTGCATTGAAAGAGGCCAAAGAGCCCAAGCCGGACCGCCTAGTCGACAATGTCATTGCTGATCCTCGTCCAATTCCGTTTCAATCTGAACTGCAAACAGAGGAACATGCAGAAGCAAGTGAAGTAGCAATTGACAAGTCAACGGAGGCAGTGCTTGACGCACTTGCCAGTGATGAAAGGCCGGCTGAGGAACCAGTTTTTCCTGACATCAAGTACACTCCAACTGGTATACCAATCCCGGATGGTTATCATTGGGACGGCACACGCCTTGTGAAAACGTACAAAGGGTCAAAACGCCCTGAGTCGATCCCATCGGACTTTTGGAAAATGCTTAGTCCGAAGGATAGGCAAAAGCTTGTTGAGGAGGAGGCTGAAAAGATGGCTGTGGGCAGCGGTGGTGCTGCATCAAGTTCAGCATCAAAGGGTCCGAAGAAGAAGAAAGGTGCGGTTGCAACTGCAAGAAAGCTTCGGGTAAACCCTAGCCCCTCAGGTGAGCCTAGTGTGTTAACATGGGAGGTCATTCCAAAGGATAGACCGAAATTTTGTGTCCCTGCAATGCCGAAAGCGGTTCCAGCAAAAGCTGAACTGCATCGCCCGGAATTGAGAGAGATGATCAAGAATAAGATCGCAGAGTTGGAATTCAAAGTGGCTCTTGAATTGTTTTCTGCTGTTGCACGTTTGGTTCCCAAAGATGAGGTTAAGAAAAACCCCAAAGCAAAGGCTGCCTTAGATAAGGAGTGGGAGAACCTCAGGACAAAAGGAGTATGGGACGAATCCAGAGTCAAGGAATGTAAAAGCATTGTTGAGGAAGCCCGCAAGAAAGGGGAAACTGTACATCTTGGTCGTATTTTTGAAGCCTGCTACGAAAAGGGGTCGGAACTTCCAGCTGATGATCCTCGTAGGAAATTCAAGGGCCGTACAGTGTTCCAGGGTAACAATGTCCGCGACCAGGATTCTGACCACGCGTTGTTTGCCGAGTTAGGTAGCAGTCCTGCTTCGATGGAAGCTGCAAAGCTTCTTGACGCGTTTGGTTCTCAGCCCGGATTTTCAAAAGCACAGGCAGATGCCATCCAAGCTTACATCCAGGCCCTCTTCACTGGGGTGCCCACATGGCTATCATTGCCACGGAACAGATGGCTAGAACACTGGGAAAAGCAATTCTGGCAACCCATGGTTCCATTGGTATTAGCTTTATACGGGCATCCAGACAGCGGTGGTATTTGGGAAAACCATCTCAACAGCAGAATCGGAAAAGAAGGTTGGAAACAAATTCTTCCTGATGTATGGCAAAGTATTTTCTATCATGCTGAATACAATTGCATGTTGGTTGTTTACGTGGATGATTTCAAACTCGCAGGTCCCACTGAGAACATGGACAAAGCATGGGCAAGTATCAAACGAGCAGTCAACATTGGTGACCCCGAACCCTATGATCGATATTTCGGTTGTCAACACGTGGAGTTTAACAATGTTACACGAAAAGCTCATCCTTTTGCACATGTTTTTGATTCTCAAGCGGCTGCTGCGTCACGTACACAACATCGAACAAATGATTTTTGGCAACATGACCCCTTCAACAAAACTTGGACAAGGTATCATCTCCAGCCACGGAAGAAGTTATTCGAGCCTGGCGATGAGGGGGGGGAGTTTGTCAAGTCTTTACATTCAGAACGGGTTACAATGTTCGACAAAAATGTTGAATTTAAAGGTCTCCCAGTTCTCAACATGCACATGTCAGATGAAAGTTCAGCTATTGTTGAAGATGACATGACAGTGGATCAAAAGATTCAGACAAAGGACTTCTGGACAGGAAGAACAATCTTCAGATATGGTGACGAGTACGGCAACACTAATCAGTTTGCCCTCCCATCAAAGAACAGACCCGGTCCGCACAGAGACAAAAGGGAAGCCAAGAATGAGAAGAAATCTCAACGGTTCAAAAGCATTGAGAGTGTCGTTACAAACAAGTCCGGTTGCATGAACAAACCTGTAAACCTGGTAAGGTACGACATGTCTTCTTTTATGGAATCATGCGTAGATGCATACTGTGAACTGGCAAAGGTTCAGAAAGATGACTTGCCAGTGGTTGCAACGCCGTTCACAGAAGCGGGAATAGCCCGGCCAACTCTCGATGAGAAGGAGAAGCCAGGGAGGTTGCAGCCGATTGCATCGAAGGTCCTGATGAAGATTCTCTTTGCGGCCCGTATGGCACGCCCAGATCTCTTAAGAGCTACTCAAAGCTTGGCATCTAGGGTGACGAAATGGTCCATTGAGTGCGACATTGCATTGCACAGATTGGTATCATACATCAAGTCAACTACAGATGTTTTTATGGAGGGTTTTGTGGGAGACTCGTTTGAGGATTGTCAACTGTGGCTATTTGCTGACGCTGATCATGCGGGGGAACATGATTCAAAATCAACTTCAGGTTGTGCAATGTTTCTTGTGGGGCCAAACACCTATTTCCCGTTAAACGCATTCAGCAAGAAGCAGACAGTTGTAGCAAACTCGTCCACGGAAGCCGAAGTCGTGTCAGCAAATCACGCACTCAGAGCAGAAGGGATTCCGATGTTAGCGTTGTTGGAGCAATTGGGCATTTTCAAGAAATTGTCGCAGAAGGCTGGGTCAAACCCCAAGCCAAACATCCCTGAACAAAATGATCCTGTTTTTACTCGTATCGACAAAGAGATCGATGAAATCAGGTATGGCAATGTTGAGGGGGGCCTTTCTGCGGCAAATATCAATGGTTTGAAGGCCCATTTTCCGGAGTTCTATCAAGTGAAGTTCATGGAAGATAACCAAGCTTCTATCACTGTGATGGGTACCGGTAATTCCTCCACTATGCGCTACGCCAACAAAACTCAGAACATCTGCTTTAAATGGATGAAACAGTTGTTCGAAGAAGATCAATTCGATTTGATAAATGTTGGCACAAATTGGCAGACAGCTGACATCCTTACAAAACCTTTTACTTCCCCAACTAAATGGGAACATGCTTTGAGGTTGATGGCCATTGGAAAGACTTGGATCGACGCCGACAAGCCCAAGGTGCGCCAAGTAGACTCCAAGCCTGCGTGTCCAGCTAATGTCGATGATCAGGGGGGACGTGATGGTTCAAATTCTTTCCAAAGGATGTTGATTGAGTTTTGCTGTTCATCCGATTCGAAGCTATGCACTCCACGGCAAGCCAGTAAAGGGTGTAGACTGATCCGAGTAACTGAAAACGAGGATGGCACCACCCAAGGCTGCCGTAAATGGCTAGCCCAAGAAGTCCAGTCTTTCAGGGAGAGTAATCCAGCGGGTGAGATTTTGCTTTATGCTTCCTTGCCATGTGTGGGCGGCAGTCCATGGGGTTACATCAACAGTTTGACTGACAAAGGGGCTGAACGAATCGAACAGCAACAAAAGGAATTTACAAAACTTTTCAAATCACTTCAAAAGATTATCAGTGAAATCGATGGGCCACATTTTTCAATTGCTTTTGAACTCTCAAAGAACTGCAAGTATTGGAAATGGCCAATGGTCCAATCGTTTTTGAAGAGACAAGAGTTGAAATTGTATCCATTCCACGGTTGCCAGTTTGGGGTTATCGACTTGGACGGGAATCCCATGAAAAAGGGTTGGATGATTGCAACAAACATGGAAGAGTTGTCAAGTCTTTCGGAATACGTTTGTGATGGTTCCCACACTCATGGTCAAAGCCGGGGTACTGCACTGAAGCTTGCAGAGAACTATACATTCAAGTTGACTGACTTAATCCATGATTGTTTTCGTTCCAGAGCTAACCAGGCACAAACCGCCAAGAACAGGAAAAGGTTAGCTTTGCCCGCCATGAGCCGCCGTTCTGATGATTCAAATTTGTCGATTGCTGACAAGATGAACGTGCGGGCTCTCAAGTCGGCCGGTTTAAAGACCGTGCCCCAACAGAGCAACATGTCGGAGTGGCTTGCTTTTCGGAAGTGCCTTGATGTTCAGGGGGATAGGCACGCAGGGTGGGAGGACATCTTTTCCACGGTCCTCGCTTCGTCAACCATCCTGGCACAGGGCAACAGAACAGAAGACCTTGAGTTGGCCGCAGGATTCATGCAGTGTTTTACTGCGCAGTCAATGTCAACTGACGCCCTGACGAACGTGCCGTGGGCAAAGGAGATCCGCCATCTGTCCGAGTTGGAACATGACTCACTGTGGGATCTGAGCTTGCCTACTGAGTACGTCCCTGGGACATCAAGGCCGGCGGTAGACGTCGTGCCCACCATCTATGTGGTGACTTCTGATTCAACTTTGGCTCTGATCACTGGAAAGGGTAAGACTCTGAAGAAGTACACCTTGAAGGAGGATCTGGGATTGCGAAAGTCAGACATGGTTCTCGAAATCGGTCATGACATGCTCTGGGGTAAGGATTTGCAACAGCTCTGCAAAGCAAATATTTCCATGATCAAGGAGCTGATGGCGAAATATTCTTCTCATGGTTCAGCCATCAGGGTTATTTCGGTAATCTTTTGGTCTGGGAATGAAATTTGTGGGGAATATGGTGTTGAACCCCTTCCCATTTGGGGGCAGAGGGAACCACAGGGTGACTGGAATGCCATCATGGACAGGGTCAAGGGCAACATCGTTTGGTGGAACAATCAGCTCAAGGAGTTGGGAGTGGATCAGGCCGCCCTAATCGGCGAGCCCGACCCGCTCACTTATGGATTGAGTCTCATCTTCACGACGTTTATTGATCGTCTGAAGGAATGGTTCCACAAGGAGATTGCCAGTGAACGATCGGATTCGGTGGATCAAGAATGACATGCTCCCACCGAGGCTTGAGCTCAGGGACTACTTTCACGCGTTCGAGACCGAGCTCAACCGAAGTGAAATGATCGGATATGTCATGGCAACTCTCCACATGTTGCACATGACGGACATTTTGATCCCTCAGTACAACCTGTCTTTGTACAAGCGCAGGCGCCCTGCAGGTGAAGCTACAATGCGTGATGTCACACCGAAGATGGAGCACCTCCCAGTCAGGTTTGTGCAGGTTCTGAATTCTCTCCGGGAGAAGGTGAACAAGCCTGCACCGAGCGTCTCGACCCCAGAAAGCTTCACAGCAGAAGAGTTGAGAGCTCGCCCGACTGATGCTGGTGTCGCCGAAGATGATGATGAAGAAGGCGACCCATGGGATGCTCTGGATCCCGATGAGCACGAGGGCCCATCTGTTGGCAAAGCCAAGGCAAGCCACGCAGCTCCGCCTGACCCCAAGGCGAAACCTCAGACGACGCAGGAGGATTCAACTCAGGCCACCTCAGCTGGTGAGCCCCTGCAAGAAAACGAGATCAAGGGTACCATCATTCCGAAACACGCACTTGGACACCTTGACAAATATCGTATCACTTTGGACGAAAACATAAATGCAGAAGTAGTTGAACATTGCGTCGTTGATTCCCATCCCTACGAATTGATCGTCAAAACCTGTTGGGAGATGGATGGGGCAAAAGAGCTGAGGTTCCCAGATCGCATGGACCGACACAAGACTAAGGTCAATGCAGTGACACGTGGACAGCCGGGTCAGGACACCTCTGGATTTGATGAAAACATGTGGCTTGACCTTGATGATTTCTTTCGAATGTTCAACCAAATGCTGCCAGCCAAGTTGCCCCGAATGACAGTTGAAGAGCTCATCTCATTGCTCTACTGGGACAGCAAGTGCCGTTTTGAGTTCCAGTGCATTGCCGGGTACCAGAAGGCAACCCGTAAAGGGTTAGCCTACTGGCCCATCAGGATCCGTGCAGTGCAGGGGCATACGAAAC